>APFE030753268.1:148414-203287 GCA_000404065.3 Pinus taeda
GGGTTAGTACAGGGAGCTATAAGGATAGACTGTGACAGCCAAAGTGCAATTTTTCTTGGCAAAGAACCCTGCTTATCATTCAAAGACAAAGCACATTGATGTTCAGTATCACTTTGTGAGGGATATGATAGAAGACAAAAAGGTGTTGCTGGTAAAGGTGGACACTTTGAAGAATACTAGATGCATTGACAAAATCTGTTAGCTCTGAGAAGTTTTCTTGGTGTAGAGAAACAATGGGTGTTTCAGGGCTGGAAAAATGACTAAGCTCTCCTGTGGCCCCCTGTGGAAAGAAAACAACAAGTGGGAGATTGTTGGGTTGTGTTATATTCTTTCCACGACTAACCTACGTAGTGAATCGGGGGGTTAGAGGGTGGGCGGAGCCCCCCCTTCGCCGCGCCAATTGCGCAGCGGGGGGGGGTGGCAGGCCCCCCTATCCAGGGGGTTTGAGGGGGGCGAGTAGCCCCCCTCTACGGGATTCAGGGCAGTGCCCCGAGAAAATTTTTTTTGGACCCTATATTAGGTTGGGCGAACCTACCTATGGTTTTTCGGTCCACGGTTTTGGACACGATGGTTTTCGGTCCATGGTATTGGATGCTTCGGCATGTATAAATAGGTATTGTAACATTGAAAGGAATATTATGAAAAATCAAGCTGGTAGTCTCGGTTTTGAGATCCAGTGGGAAATCTCTGTGTATATGTGTTTTGTGTTATGCTCTTGCATTTTTATTTTTCCTGTGATTTAGAATTCGTATGCAGGTAATTTCTGTACGGGGTTAAAACCTACAGGTAGAAACCTGCAACTTGCATCTAATTAACAAAGAAATGCAAATAGATGCATCAATAGACATGCAATATTAATTGGATAAGAAATCTAACGATTTCTCACCAATCCCTTTCAAAGGTACTACCTTTGTCTTCATATCAGCATCAATATGTGAATCGTCCTGAAACACTTCATTCATGGAAACTTCCTTTCCATTCCTACCATATTCTCTTTCCACTTTCTTCAGCTTTTGTGGAAGCATTGCTGGGTTCAAAGTCCAACATCTTTCATCAAGATGCCCTTGCTTATGGTAGTAAGTGCACTACATGTGCATCCTTTTGATAGCATGACTTGCCTTGCCCAATGGACCTTTGGCTTCTTGCTTCCTTTCCTTAAAAAGTTTCCTGTATGTGGCCATTCTCTTCCAACATCTAAAAACATTATGGTTATCCAAACCATAAAAGGAACATGCAATTATTTTCCCATATCTATGTGGAAATTTATCATGCTTTGCAAAATAAAAAGCAAGATGATTAGAACCATATTTATACCTTTCTCTTTCACCTTTATTGCCTTCATGAGGAGGTGAAGCAAATGAAGGAGTGGCTCCCTTTGGAACACCATCAATCTCTTCAAGGTTGTCAGACTTTCCACAACTCTTTGGTTCAAGTGTGTGCTTCTGAACACCTATATCCTGCAAATGGTGTTTCAAGCTATTGCATTCCTCCTTAATACAATCTTCACACTTCTGAGGTAGAGGACATGAAATGAAACTCCTTGTTGGTACTATTTCAATGGCCTTCATGGCAGCTTTGGAACTCTCTCCATAAGACTATCAATAGCCAAGACCCAAATACTTAGGCCTTTCCTCAACCATTATTGGTTCAATAATACCTTCTGCTTGCTTTCCCAAGCCCTTTCCTTCATAGTCAATCTTGGACATTAGCTTGGAACCTATGCCTTTGGTATGCTTTTCAAAAGAACCAATATAAGCATTTTTAAAAGAATTTGAAGACAAACTGGAATGGTTTACCTCTTCTTCATGTTGATACTTGACCAAGGCTTCTTTGGCAACAAAGAGTTGTGACTCCAACTCATGCATCATTTTCAAGTTCATATTTGCAATATGAATTTGCCTCTCCATTTCCTGCAATTTGTCAGAAAGCATCTGCTTCTCTTCCTCCATGGAATTCAACTGCTCTCTAAGTATGTTGCTCTTCCTTCCATCCTCATACATTTCTCTCACCATGTCCATCATGATGAGCAAGTCTTTCTTCACGTCTTCATCAAAGAATCTTGTGATGAAGGAGGAATTTGAGGATACACTTGTAGAAGTTGTCATTATACCAATAAACAAAAAAACTTCAAACAAGATTAACAAAGAGCTTATCCAAGCGACCTTTTGCAACAAACATCTTGTGCTTCAAGGATTGTTTTGAGGTCCTTTGGGATAGAAGAATGCCTCCAACCCTTCTTCCTTCTTGTCCTTCCTAGGCTGAGCTATCAATAGCTTTCCCTTCACATATACAAACTCAAACAATAGTCATTTTGCAACAAGCATACAATCAATCAGACAATCAATCCTTGATTTCCCAAACACATTTCAGACAAGCAATCTTTTGCTCTGTCAATCAAGCATTCTGCTTCGATACCACTTGATCTGAAAATGGGGCGCTAAAGGCTTCTTATGAACTTGCAAGAACCTCTCCCACTTCCAAAGCTTAATTATTCCCAAGATATTATGATTAACCAATGCAGAATTAATAATGTGCTTGAAAATAAGGTGTATGCTGGTGTTTATTTTTTACTGTTTATGTGCTTTAAAATTCTATTGTTTATGTTGATATAACATGCATATAACAATAAAACAATGCAACAAATAACAAACACATAAGACAACAATTTAATTAGGAGTTCACCCAAAACTCTTGGGCTACATCTTTGTGAGCTCTAGTCAACTCGACTAGGCTCTCTGTGATTATGGCAACAGTCCTTTTACAAGCTCCTCGCTCAAATCCATTGGTTTACATAGAACACAATGGGTTTAGATACTATCTTATCCCTAGCTCTGAAGCTCTCGGCTTTCTAGCTCTATGCTCTGGCTCTAGCTCATGGCTCTAGCTCTGGATCTGGCTCTTGGCTCTCGGCTCTAGCTTCTCTGAGCTCTCTCTCGGCCTCTATGTGCCTCTACCATTTGCTTGACCTCCAAGCGATCCTCGGTAACCTTCCAGCAACCCTTTTTCAATCCTCTAGCTCTTCGGCAATATTCAGCTACCTTCAACAACAACTCGTTGTTGTCAATGGAGCTCTCTGGTTCACTCGACCTCCAAGTGACTCCCAAAAAACTCTCTTAGCTCTCTGCGCTGCCTGCTTATGGCTTTCTCTGGCTGCCCCCTCGTCAACTGGGCTCTCTGTCTCCTTTGAGGCATTTTTCCGTCTCTTCAGCTTCCCCAGCCATTTCTCTACATGTTATCATTGTTGGGTTGTGTTATATTCTTTCCACGACTAACCTACGTAGTGAACCGGGGGGTTAGAGTGGGGGCGGAGCCCCCCCTTCGCCGCGTCGATTGCGCAACGGGGGGCGGTAGCCCCCCCTGTCCGGGGGGTTTGAGGGGGGCGGGTAGCCCCCCTCTACGGGGTTCGGGGCAACGCCCCAAGAAATTTTTTTTTGGACCCTATATTAGGTTGGGAGAACCTACCTATGGTTTTTTGGTCCATGGTTTTGGATGTGATGGTTTTCGGTCCATGGTATTGGATGCTTCGGCATGTATAAATTTGTATTTTACATTGAAATATATATAATGAAAAATCAAGCTGGTAGTCTCGGTTTTGAGATCCAGTGGGAAATCTCTGTGTATATGTGTTTTATGTGTTATTCTCTCGCATTTTTATTTTTTCTGTGATTTAGAATTCGTATGCAGGTAATTTCTGTACGGGGTTAAAACCTACATTTACACGAAAACATCCCCGATCTTCCCAAACAAAGTCAAATAACAGCAACTCCTTCAGGGTCTCATGCTGTTGATGGTATCATTGGTATAGTTAATACCAAGAGTAAGAGGAAATCTACAAATAATTCTTCTCCTACTATAAATTTACCAGATTCCCCGACAGGAGAAGCTTCCATTGAAGTTCTTGCCGATATTCATGTTGTAGAATCTTCTACAACCAAATCCAAATCCGGCGATAAAAATAAAGGGAAGAAGAAAAATAAACAAAATGCAAAAGAGAAACTAGAAAAAATTGAATCTACTGACGAGAAACGTAAACCTCGCTATCCTTGTCTCATCTATGATGAGGAGCACTTTACAAGAGATTGTCCACATCGAGCTGAGGTTTCGAAACTCGTCAAAGGTTCTCAAATGCCTATTGTATTGAAGGATCCTTTTCCTAGTCAAGATAGTAAGATGATAGGTTCTTCCTCAAATGCTTCAGAAGAACCACTTATGATGATGTCCCATGTCAGGATTGCGACACGATCACAAGATTATGGAAGTAAGAATCATGTTGGTGGTAAGGAACCAGAATCTTCTAGTTCAAACCCATCAACTTCGACTCCTCCTGGTTCCGATCCGCAAGAGATCGAGAAACCTAATCCAGAATTAGTAATCAAACCGCCTGCTAAAGGTATACTTCAGAAGTCAGCTTTCAATCCACGTGTGAGAGCTGCTCAGAACTATAACATTGTTGAAGATTTAGCTATATCCCCTTTAGCAATGTCGGCTTTGGAGGTGTTGCAATCATGTCCAGCACAGTGTAAATTGATTTTGTTTGCTATAGGAGATATTGATGTTAAGGATTCCAACCTTATAATCTTCGATTTAGAAAATAGTACACCTCGCTTACCTCATCAAATGGCTTTCTAGATCCCAGTGTTAGTCAAAAACAGGCCTTGCTTTTAGACTATGATTGATGAGGGAGCTTCAATGTGTATTATGTCGATTTAGTGTTGGAGATCGCTTGGTTCTCCTACACTCAATCAATCCCTGAAAATTTTAAAGGCTTTTGATGGTTGGGGGTTTCATCCTTTTAGCATTCTGCAGGATTTACCTATAGGGGTAGAAGGCAAAACTGTTAATCTAGATGTGGAAGTGGTTGATGCCCCTCTAGATTACAACCTTCTTTTGGGTCGTAGTTGGTCCTACGCTATGACTGTTTTTGTTTCATTGGTCTTTCGGCTTATTAAATTCCCTCATAATGGAAAGAACGTTACAATAGATCAGTTAAATTACTTTTCATCCGACCTAGCCTCTTCTGAGGGTATTCAACATTTCAGTAAAACAACTATCCCTTATAAGGATGTTGGGGTGGGATTGAGGTTTACTAGGAACTTTTTCTTTTCCTCCTCCTAACGTATCACCTTCATTTGCAACCATTCACACGATTTCATCGAACACTATTACTTTTGATGATCCTTGGATTGTACCTTCTGATTCCGAGGTGGACTCATTTGGTGATGCCATGGCCTTGAGTCCCTTTGAAGTTTCATATCAGGCGGTACAATCATTTTCCGACTCTAGTTCAACCGAAATTGATCCAATGAATGTGGTCCATGGGGAGTCACTTCCAATATCAACCTCAAATTCAATAAATTTATTTGAACCTGTTCGCACTGATGAGCAAATTCGTGAACTTTTATCTGTTCATGATTTACCATGGGAAGAGCTTCATCATCGATATTCATTTTTACCTGAGCTTGATCATTTTGAAAATGATTTCTCATCTATTGTTACCACTGATTATGTCAAGGAATCACATAATCCATTGCAACATCCTGATTTTGAGTTGAATTTAGGAAATATTTCTTGAACAATTCCTATTGACATTTCAATGAAACCTAGAATTATTGAAAACATTCATATAGGTGCTTCTTGTACGGACAAGGAAATCCAAACTTATAAAGCCCTATTTCAAGAACTTCTCGATGTGTTTGCATGGTCATATGAAGAAATACCAGGAATCAATCCATCAATTGTTTTCCATGAAATAAAAACTTACCCAGATGCTAAACCCATCTGGAAACGTTTGTGTCATATACACCCAAGAAACGTTGCTGCTATTAAAGCTGAAGTTGAAAATTACTTCGTGCAGGTTTCATATATCCGATTCATTTAACGAATTGGGTATAAAATATTGCTCATGTTAACAAAAAACAATGAATGATAAGAATATGTATTGACTAGAGGGATATTAATCGAGCTTGTCCTAAAGACAATTATCCAACTCCCTATATCGATCAAATAATTGATGATTGTGCCGGCAGTGAAATGTTCTCCTTTATGGATGGATTTTCCGGTTACAATAAAATTAGCATACTACCTACTGATCAACCAAAAACGGCTTTCATTTGTCCATGGGGGACCTTTGCTTATTGCAAATTACCTTTTGAGTTGAATAATGTCGGAGCAACTTTTCAACGGGCTATGTCTTACGCATTTCACGACATCAAGCACACTGTGCAGCCTTATCTCGATGATTTACCTGCTCATTCATTATGAAGAGCTGATCATCTCACTCATTTACGAGCCATCTTTATGAGATGTAGGCATTATCAAATTAGGTTGAATCCACACAAATGTGTTTTCTGTATAGAAATGGGTCACTTATTGGGATTTGTTGTTTCAAAAGCCAGCATTTGTGTCGATCCCTTGAAGGTTGAAGACATTGTCAAATTACCTCCGCCTTCGACTCTTCGCCAACTCCAAAGTTTGCAAGGGAAAGCAAACATTTTACGCCGATTCATTCCTAACTACGTTGAGATAACAAAAGGTTTTACTAGGTTGTTGAAACAAAATACTCCATTCTTTCGGGATGAGATAGCTCAGAAATCTTTTCATGCACTTAAACACACGTTGACCCATGCACTGTTATTGCATCCTCCCAACTACAACCAGGACTATTGTTTTTACCTCGCTGCTTCTCATTCCACCATTGGGATGGTTTTAGTTTAGGAAGATGAATTCAACACTAAACATGTGATTTACTATATTAGTTGAACTCTGAATCTGACTGAGCTTAAATATTCGCATGTGGAGAAATTGGCCCTGGCAGCTGTTCAAGCTGTCCAACGATTTTGTCACTACATTCTACTACGCAAAACCACAGTAATTTCTGACTGTAACCCGATGACGTATATTTTGACTAAACAATTTCTAGGGGCAAGTATTCCAAATGGATCGTTATCCTACATGAATTTGACCTGGAATTTGAAAAATCCAAGTCAAAGAAGTCTTTGGTTTTTGCGGAATTAATGTGTGACTTCCCGCATACTGATACCGAAACTGTGGCAGAAGAATCCCTTGCGGATGAATATTTGTTTCTTATCAGTACTCTTGATCCATGGTATGGGGATATAATTGTCTATCTCCAAACCCAATCTTTTCGGCCTGAAATTTCACGATCTCACTGAAGACAAATATGTTTCGAATCCCAATAGTACAGAATTATTGGAGATACACTCTATCGTCGTGGGGTGGATTCTGTTTTCCATCATTGTTTAACTCATGAGGAAGCTAAAAATGTTCTGAATGATTGTCACTCTGGAGCGTGTTGCGGTCATATGTCTAGGTATGCCACAGCCCAAAAGATATTGCGCGCTGGTTATTTCTGGCCATCCTTATTTAAAGATTGTATCAATGCAGTCTAGAAATGCCACAATTGCCAAATTGTTTATCAAAAGATTCGTGCTCCACCTGCTCCTCTCAACCCTATAATTGCCATTGGTCATTTCACAAAATGGGGTATCGAATTTATTACATGTAACCCTCACTCGGCGGGGGAGCATGCGAATATCATCCTTGCGGTAGATTATTTTACCAAGTGGGCCAAGATGATGCCTACATTTTCGACAGACAGCAAAACTGCTGCTATTTTCGTTTTCAATCATATAATTGCTAGGTTTGGTGATGCTCAGGCGATTATCACTGATCATGGAAGTCATTTTTGGAACATCATGATGACTAAGCTAACAGATCAGCTTGGCCTGCGTCACGATAATTCTACTCCATATTACCCACGGGCTAATGGTCTGGTTGAGGCAATCAACAAAGTTCTAGTCACCATGACCCGACGAATCATTAGTATTCATCAGTCGAATTGGCATAACATGTTATTTTCAGCGCTTTGGGCGTATCGAACCTCAGTCAAAACATTAACAGGTTTCACTCCTTTTTAGCTTATTTACGGGTTGGAAGTAGTGTTACCCATTGAATGCGAAATACCGTCATTGCAAATAGTCATAGAATTACTCCCACCCACTTCTGAAGAGGAAAAACGTTTGTTGTACATAGCTCAATTAGATGAGAATCGACGTGATTCTGCATTAGCAATCGAGACTCACACAAAATGGATAAAAGCTCAGTATGATTGAAATGTTACACCTCGTAATTTTTCAGAAGGGGACCTAGTTTTATTATACGATCAAGCTAACATTAAGCTAGGGGCTGGAAAATTCGTACCCATGTGGCATGGTCCTTTTGTTGTTAAGCGTAAGCTGGCCAAAGGGGCCTATGAATTAGTATATTTTGATGGTGTCTTTTTAGGTAGACCTAGGAATGGACTTTATCTGAAAAGATATTATGCTTAGAGTTTGGTGTGGAGATTCTTGTAGAATATATTTCTTTCTAGTTGGTGTGTTTTAGATTAGAAAGTGTGCCTAGTTTAGATAGTGTGTTATCATTATTCCTGCTTATCTTGGTTTTACTCTTGATATTGCAGATGTCGACGTCTTCTCAGACATACATTGGTTTTGCTGAAGGTGATTTTCGTAGTACACGAAATATTTCTTCCACAACTTGGGTTATCTATTCACCCTCTCACAAGTTAGTATTTATGCATGGGATAAGCCTTGGTCAAACAACAAATAACATTGCAGAGTATAGTGCAGTGATTGAGTTATTATTTGAATCCATCTCATTTGGGATTTGGAGTTTGACTATAAGGTTAGATTCTGAACTCATTGTGTTACAACTTAACAGGGTTTATGCCTGAGAAATCCAGTTTTATTAAGACTATTTTTGAGAGTTCATCTCTTGGAACGTGAATTTGACTACATTGAATATCAACATATTCCAAGATATTTAAACACATTTGCAGATGCAGTTGCTTCTCAAATGTTAAATAGACATTTGCAATAATCAAGACAGTAAATTTAAAAGCATTCCATAAACATGTTATACAAGATAACCATTAATAGTGATATATCATTGCATAGAAGTATGTAAAATATACATCGTCTTTGATCATAGGTTGAAAAACACCTTATGATCGGAAAAATTGATAGCACAAAAAGATATAAATGTCATATGAAGTCTACAATGGTGATCATCCTATCCCTGTTGATGATCACGATAAGAAACCACTACTCGGGCTACCCTACAAAGGAACCTCCTAAAAGGTCCTAGGACCCCAATCACACAAAGCTGAAGCCTAAGAGGAATATCATCTATACTAGTCTCTGGAATATCTACTATCAAGCACTCTAGATGACTCTCCAATTCAGCCAAGGTCTCTGCTGATTGGTCCTGTGGGGCTGGTGTCGTAGCAGCAAGGTGTCTTCTCTCATAGGGCAGGAGAGCAGCTAGTCACCGTGGAACCACATCTACATTTAAAACTTTTTACTATCAGTTTTTGGATGATTTAACAAAAAAAAAAAAAAAAATTTAGAAAATGTTGAAAATAATTTTACCTGTATCATCCCTTTACTCTCTTGGTGGAAGAGCCATGTCTGGATCACCACGATAATCCATCCCAGCATATGCAAAGTCTTATATCATGAAAAGTTGGTTTCCCAACCAATAAAAATACTCAGGTGAGAATCGAACAACCTCTATGCCCTCCATAGGATGATGGGCCATGACTGCAACCCAACACATAATCCTAGGATCTCGGGGAAGTCCAACCTCCATAGAAAGATGTTGTGGAACTAGCATAGGTACCCTCTCTAGGCCAAAGCTCACAACTAAGAAACCATATCCAAAGCTCTTTAGTTGTCCATTCTTTGCCCTAGTCAGTTGGCCTTTCACATTGGCCAACACAGCATCGCATCAGTTGAAGATGGTGCCTCGGAAGTAGTCTACTGCCATGTGCATTTGGGAACCAGTAGCTAGATGCAATGTTGCGCTCCTGCACAGCCTGGTGACAGTAAATGCGATCACTTTAAGTTCAGGACAGGAGATGGTCTTAACATCTATCCGTTTGTCTGCAGTTTGGACATTGCAAAACTCTAGTCAGAGACTAGCGACATACTGGCGACATGGCCTAGATCCGAATAGAGATAATCCTTCACCTCTCTTGGGCAAACCAATCAGAAAATAAATGTCCTCTGGCTCTATTTTGAGCCGGTGACCACCAATTATGAAACACTGGTCCTGCGTGCTCCACCTGTCTACCAGCCATTGTAGAAAGTCTACCTGAGCCCTCATGCCAGGTATGGCCCAGAATTTCAATAGTCTGCATGCTCTTAAAGCTTGTATTGAAGGTCGATGGAGTAATGTGGCTTGATCCACATCTTTGTGTTCTCTTTCCCGCCAAACAAGCATCTTGTGTATTTGCATTGCAAAATAGGTGGTTCAAAATATTGTAATTTCAAAACATTTGGGCGGAAATGCAAATAGATAGGGTTTCAAAACGCATTTTGCGAGGTTCGCACCCATTGGGTTAGGGACAATGTGTAGGTTTTCACTCGTCCTTAAAGGTAGGTGCGGGACCCCGACTTTTTCTTATGTACGAAAAAGTCAGGGTTCGCAGGGTACACATGGTACGCCTGTGCAACCACCGTGAGCGATTTTTAACCAAAGAATCCCTAAAAAATGAATTCTAAAGCCCTAAAAATGAAAATGAAATGGATGAAATGCAATTCAGGGATGATGTGGATTACCTGAAGAGGACGGTTCTCGATTCCAGCGGTCGGATTTTCCGCAATCTTGACAGGAAGTTTTCTTACCGAAAGCTCTTACTTTTCACTCTGAAGTCAAACGGTAAAAATGACTTCGCAAAAGCCCTTTTTATAAGATTTTTTGAATAAATGAATTTTTAATTTGTTTATTTTTCACTTTAAAAAGGTCACTTTTGATGCATTTTTATTAATTTTAAACAGATATGAGTAATGTTTGCAGTTTTTGTGCAGAATATTGGGTTTTTCAGGGAGAATTGATCATTTTCAACAAAAAACATAGGAGTCCTCTTTAAGCTCTTTTCTGACTCGTAAAATATGAAAAGATTGCCGAGTTTTTCTTTTTAGACTTGTTAAAATGGAATTAAAAGGACGGTCCACTTACAGCTCTTTTCTGACCATATAAACATGAAAATATTGTTAGACTTTTGTCGTTTCAAGTTCAATATTGGTAATAAAATGACATGTTTTCGATCACTTTTTTACTTTTTCAAATTGAAGGCACTAATTATGAAAAGTACTCCTTGATTGTAATGGTCAAGCAGTTCTCTCAAGTATTATTTTATAATTTTTCGGGCTTGGGAGACACAAATTTATGAAAAAGGACAACCATAGAGTTTTCTTAAGTTTTTCTTCTGACTCCCTAAAATTGAAAGACACCGAGTTTCTCCTATACTGGACTCGTTAAAATTTAATAGTAAAGGACCTGCTCAATTTCAAACAGGAACGGACCACTCCTTCTTAGGGTTCGAATCTTAAACTAGGTTGGACTCATCCGAAGGATGAGCTTATAACCAAGCAAATGTTATCCTCCTCAACCTTGTCAAAAATAAAGAGGTACTTGCCAAAAATGGTGGGGGAAAAGAGAGAAAAATGAACCTGATTGTTATACTTTATCTTTTGAAAATAAGTTAACCACTCTTGAACACGAAACTTTTCATTCACCTGGGTTGGGAAATCCTTTGTCTAACAGTTAATCAAACCATATTGAAAGTCTCCAGTCAGTTTCTGGGTATTAGCTTTAGGTCAATTGTCACCAAACCATCTGCAGTGTCGTTATGTGTTCAAGAGGTCAGTTCAAATAAACCATTCATTTGCAAAATATCTGTCTTCCATCTTGACCATCCCTGAGTTAGTCCTTGCCAAATACGTTTCTTCAAAACTTGGTCTATGATTTCGTGTTGTGGGCTTGCCTACAATGAATCGCTTTCTATCGACTTCAACTCATTATCTAGAAAGATGATCTAGAAATCATCAATACCTTGGAATCTGCATGCCTCAATGGCAAGTTTCTCGCCTTTGATGACAGGTTGCATCATTGACCTTCGATCAAAGGATTCTGTGACGTGTTCGACATCAACTCATTTATTCACATTTCATGGATTGTACTGAGTACTTTGAGGGCAATTGACATTATTGGCGGTTCCTCTCACACTTGTTAAAAATTTACATCATTGACTGGTAATCAAGTGGTTTCTACCATGTTCGAATTTGACACATTCATTCAAATGGATAGAGTCGTACTAGTTCGGGAAGCAGAAATGAAGACCCTGGCTCTAGTTTCCACCATCCAAGCTGCGAGGAATTTTGTTATTCATTATATAGTGGAATATTCATAAATAGATGGTTGCGGCTATACTGTGTCCACATATGTCTATACTTGTGATGTATTACAAAATCATTCCTATATCAGAGCAATTTAGATAGTTTCTAGTCATTTTTTATCTGAGCATGGGAATACCTACCTCAGCGATGATATGATCATATATATATATATATATTGCATTGAATGTTTTTACAGGTTCTGACTGGGGTATCCACAGGAAGATCCTTGAAATGATAAAGTACTTCACTCTTCGTAGATGACAAAAACCATCCTCATCTATTACAGACTTCGCACTTTAGGGGGCATTGCACAAAAATTGTCACTTTGACTTTCTACAATCAATATGAGTCTATCACCACTCATACATACCTCCTTTGAAAGTATTAAACCTCAGCTCTGCATATCAAGCTTTGAAAATGACAAAAAGTCCTTAAAAATCTTGAAAACTCTGGCTTTGCACTTTCTCTTAGCATTACCTGTCGTACCGCACCCATTGGTCATGTCCCCTGCGCACCTGACCGCTCTGTATCTACATTTATGGGTGCGAACCCCTGTAAAAGTTAAAAAGGCGTAAGCTTATTCTTAAAAACTCACTTTGAGTCAATTATGGAAGCTTCTAGAGGGAATTTCGCGCTGGAAAGTTCGCTCCTTGAGGGTTCATGCACCCATTCCTTAAGGAGCTAACCCCTTGATGTGAGGAGCTTATCCCCTTGAAGAAGGAATCTATCCCTTCAATGGTGGACTTGTAACCTCCTTCCCTTGCACTATAAAATGAAGCTTTGGGCTGGTTACTTGGGAGGTTGAAAGCTGAATATTTTTTAGGGTAAATGCTGCTAGAACTTAGTCTTCCTTATTGAGCTTTTGAGAGGAAAGATCACATAACACTTATTTCATTAAATTTGGAATTAAATTGTGGAACTAGAATTTCAAAATAACTAAAAAACTCAATTCTAGTAATGTCCTTGTAATAAAAATTTTCCAATTTTAATGAAATATGTGTTACATACCTTTTGATCTCAGTTGGAAGAGAGTGTGGCTTGTCAAAGTAGAGGAGATTCCTGCTTGGACCCTGGGAAGAGCTTGTACAGCATCAAGGCACCAAGGTTGTAAAGTTCTTCTTTCTCAAAGTTAATACAATCAAGTTTATTTTTCTCAATGAGCTGTGTTTAATGGTTTATTTCATAGACCCCTTGATTACTATGATGAATATGATTTATTATATTAGCTATGCAGGTGTTCTTTGATGTGTGCTTGTTTGTGTTTGCAGGTTATTAAAAGGAAACTCTTTGAAGCTGTTGGAGCAAGGCTGCCACAAACTAGTGTTGGACTTAAGGTAGGGGCTAAAACACCTCTTAGTTTTTATTAATGAATCGTAATATGTTTAGAGACAAGTAGATTTGCTTGTCTTGTTTGTTGTTAGATATCAATTGATACTAGGGAGATCGGTCTTGTCCGCAAGAACAATTTATCCGCTTAACATGGCTATAAGAAAAGGGAGTAAAGGATAAAATCCTAAGAGTTAATTAAAAATGCCCGCATGTTCTGTCTATTTTAGTGTTTAAAGGCATGCGACCAATGCATTGTTCAATACAGCATAGCTCTGAAAGGATTGCACAGATATTTTAATGGGTAGATGGGTTGGCAGCTGGGGAGTTTAATAAATGTATGTGTACATTCATGGAAGGACTCATCCTATAGCATGCCTCCATAAGTCGATGCCAAAAGCAGTTAAAGGAGAGTTGACAAAAACTAGTCGATGCAGCAATAAACTACCTCAACGACAAAGAGAAGCATGACAATATTAGGGACATGGCTTCCACCCAAGGCCTCCACTGAAGTAGCAAGGGGACACCTCCTCCTTCCTCTCTCAACTTTCTTTCTCTCAACATTTATTTATGTATTTTCCAAAGAAAGGGATTCGATCCATGTTGTAATCTTAGGTAGGTGGTAGCAGAGTCTCACAAAGCTGAGACAACTAGTCTACCATGATAGTTGAGGCTCAGTCTTAGATATTTTTATTGTAATTCAAATATCTCCGCCTTTCTTATAAATAGGGGGATGAAACATAATACAAACGGTTCTGGATTCTCAGACCCAGGAGGGTTAAACTCTATGGTGCCATTTTGGTTCAATATGTGTTTATGGGACTTCACCGATATCATGGTTAACTGTATGGATTGGTTATTGGGTCCTTTGGGATAAATGGTGTTTCCCCATTGATTCTAAGCATGATTAATGTGCAACAAGTTCCTCTTAATAATCTCATTTCACCTGTGTTTTTCTATCTTTGAAATAGTGTAATGAACATAGTTGGTTCCTCTTCAATTTATGGATTTATCTTAGCTACTTTGGCAGAGAATGAGACCCATGTTATGTTTGATCTAAAACCTTCTATTGCTCCTCTATTTCTATCATTTCATTGGAAAACCATGGTTTAGGATTTTTTCTTGCTTATAGCCTTATCCATCAAATTTCCCTGTCTGCTAGAACATTGTTGCCTAGGATCATGTTTGTTACAACCTTATGTATGTATTTCTCTCCCTCCTTTCCTCCTCTCCACCATCAATACAAATTCCGTTTAAGCTGCCTCATTTTCATGCATCAACCATCAGGAGGAGAATTCATTTCTCTTTGAGATTGCTCAAATACCCCGCAACATTTGGATCCATGAGTTGGCCTGAATATTCCTTTTTGAAGGCTTATTGAACCAAGCCCCTCCTACTTCCTTTTTTGTTTTACATGAAAATTGGAGTGTTCTAACCCCCTTACAATATAACCTCACAAGCACTCCTCTATTTAAGATTTCCTAGGCACTGGTCTATAATCAACCTATAGATTGTCTTTAGGGATATTTGCTTGCCTCCTGTTGCACTTGTGCTACAAGTGCAAGATTTAGCGACGACATCATTGATAAAGGGCGTCCCCAATAATGATGTAATTCTTGGCTTGGTATTAAATACATTGCTGCTTGTAGCGAGAGGTACTAGACTAGAAATTTTGGGTCTGGATATAAATCATAATGGCTTGATACCATGGATCAGATGACGAAATCAAAAACAACAACTTGTGAAGGATATAATCGTCAGTTGTCAATACAAAATCAAGGGAAGGACGGTCACACATAAGCTTGGCAAAAACCAATCATTTATTTTACTTGGATTTGATGAATACAAAGTCAAACACTTGTAGGATGACGAGTCATTTATAGTATTTCCCCCTAGCAATTGACATGACAAAATGTATTTCATAGGGTTTAAATCTAAAACAACCATAGTTTTTTGGAGAAAGATGTAATGGTGGAACCTTTGGATGACTTGATTGGCTTGGAAAGACAACTTTTCTATGTGGGTATAACTTATCTTAGCATCATTGAGATTCTAACTCAGATAATATATGGGGTATTTTTTTCCCTGCATCATCTTCTTGGACCAATACCATTTCCATAGTAGAAATGGCAGCGACAAGATACATAAAATATTCACACTGGTAATCAAGGGGGTATAATAGAGATGCCCAAACATGTACATCCTTCACGACATCAAACTCTTATTGAGTTGCATTATCCCACTGGGAGGGAACCCCTTTCTTAAACATGCAAGTGAATCCTTTGATCAAATTAGTGTAAATAAGGATGAATTATCGTTGGAAGTTAGATTTCCCTTGAAGTCATCGAAGCTTAATAAGAAAAGAAGGTGCAGGAAATCGATGATTGGATTTACTTTCATAGGATCGATATGAATTCCATGTTTTGAAATAAAAGAAACAAAGAAGTCGACCAAAACTGACACATAAGAGAAATTTATGTGGATTAAGTCGAATATTATAATGTGTACACCGTAAGAAAATGGCCCTCACATGCATTGGTTAATCAACCCGATACTTAGAATGAGTAGAGAGATTATCCAAATAAGGTTGCACGATGTGCTTAATATCATGAAGAGTGTAATCCATTTCCCATTGAAATGTGGCCCCAACATTCTTTAGACCAAATAGGAGTTTCCCATAGGAAAATGTACCCTAGTGACAAATAAATGCAATCGTAGGTTGATCCATAGCGAGAATACTGATTTGAATATATCTAGAGAAACCATCCATGAACGAATAGATTTCACAACAGTCGTAATCAATAATAATCTAGTTGATGAATAGGGTCAGGTAATTGTCCTTTGGACAAGCACGATTTACATCTCGATAATCGATGCATACACAGATTGTCCCCTAATTCTTCATGACAAGGACTATATTTGGTACCCAATCGATGAGAGGAAGAGAGTAGATGAAACCAACACAAAAGAGATTTTCAATTTCACTCTTTATCTTGGAAAGCTTCTTTGCATGGACCAGACGGAGGCGCTTTCAAACTAGTTTAGCATCAGGATATTTTTTAATCTCATGCACTACTATATTTGGGTTGATACCTAGAATTTACTCATAGGTCCAAGAAAAGACATCACAAAACTCTTGAAATAGGGCTTTATAGGTATTAATCTTGGATGGAGAGAAAGATACACCATCATGTACATTTTTGACAATAACTGATTTAACAAAGATATCAAGAGGTATCATCTGTTCGGTATTTGAGAGATTCTTCTTGGAATTGACTTTGTGGATAGAAACAAAACTCGTAAAAGACTCGATGAAATTTGGTAGATATACATCAATGATATTATCCTTAATGGACTATGGTAAGGAGGAACAATGGTGATGATCATCCCACAATGCTCTATCGATAGAGAATACATGAGAGAATGGATCAAAAGACGTGCCATAATCCAATGATTGATCAACCCAATTGATGAAAGAGAAGGTATGAGCCATGCAAGCTGAATATATAGCTTTATAATCAATTTCAATAGGGTTGAGCAACATTCAATCGCCAAAAATATGGATGCTAGTTTGATCTGGTACAATCCATAGATCGATCTAGATAGTAAAAGATGATAGCATATTGATATAAGCAACCAAAGATGATTTGTTGGGAAATGGAGGAGGAGGAAGCAAAAAACGTTCCCATGAGCAAGGAATCCTTCAATAATCCAACCCTGACATGTTGATAAGAATGGAGAGTTTCCCCTACAGGTGAGACACTTCTAGAAACATGAGAATCATAGGAAACAAATGTGAGTTGGTCAATGGCCACAATCTCACCCTTATGAGGAAAGGATATCATATAGAAATAATTCAAAACAAATGTGTCCATGGCGTTAACGCACCTAAGACCCAATAGAAGATTATAATCAATAGTTCTGTCAATAAATTCCACATCTATGGATATAGTTTTTCCCCCTAATTCTACTCGTAACAAATTCGAAATACCACAAGGCTTATATGTTGTCCTGTCAGTAGATTTCAATGTGGTAGGTGACCGACTCAGTTGAGGTGAACCACTCGCTTTCCATCAATACATAGATATGATGTAGGTCGAGGCTCCCTTATCAAAATAGAATGATGAATGTTCTTACCATGGATGATGACCTAAATGATAAAGGACAATTGGGTTGGAAGGAAAGGGTATAGTTTTCATGATTGAAAACAACTACGCTGGAATCCAAAGCATCCACACATACAATAGTTGAAAGAAAATACCTTTGCTGGGTTAGGTAGTTTTTCAACACCTAGAGGGTCAACATAGCTGATGGAGACTGAGCCAAGTCCTCAACTACGTTATCATTTGAGAAACTCTAGCACGAGGGTTGAAATCATATTTATGAATAATTCCCTTTGAAGGCTTAATAGTTAACTCCGTAGGAATCATGGGTGGAGGAGGATTGGGTGGAGATGATGTCAAAATTGGAAGGTTTGTCAGTAGCCTGACGGTTTTAAGGATTCACATTACTATAGTCCTTATTTTGAGTAGCCACCATAACATCAGATTTATGCTTCGTGGAGGAAAGAATTAAAATTGTGTCAGAGGAATATGGGTCCTAAGCAACCATATGGATCTCCTAATTGGAAATGGGTCGGTCATCATAGGGGGAGAAGTGGAGGATTTCATAAACTGATTCATTTCCACACAGTGAGGACAGTCACAAGTAACGTTCTCCTCGTTGCAAATCAAACATGCACAGTGAGGCTTTCATTTCTCATCATAGGACTAATTTGTTTTTATCCTTCGGTAAAGAATATTTCTTCATTTTTCCTTTTCCTTTCTTCCTGTTTCCTGGTTGCTATTGAGATTTTCCTTTATTAAATGAAATGGAATTTATCTTCTAAGAAGAAGTCACAGGAGGATTTGATGAAGGGTTTTGGGCATAAAAAGTGAGAGCATCACTAGATGGTTTACTTACTATCTGCGAACTAGTAGAACAAATGATGTCGTCATCAACATGAGATTCTTTACCAAGATTGGGAGGAACAACATTTGAAGGTCCTAGAGAATCCAATATCTTCTCATAGAGCATGCCAGATTTGGTATAGATGAGGTAGAGAGCACGAGCAATTACTTTCTCTTCAGTCACGACTCTGCATTTAGCTACATCCTCTGTGATAGATGTAAACAAGTATTTAATGAAGCATTCTACTAAAAATTTATCTAGAGCATAGGTCTTAACCAACTGGCGATGATTCCACCATTTATGAATTTGATCTGAAATGTGAGTAGCTTTAGTTTGTTTGAAGTTGGTAAAATGTTTCATT
Organism: Pinus taeda; assembly: GCA_000404065.3. Taxonomy (NCBI): domain Eukaryota; kingdom Viridiplantae; phylum Streptophyta; class Pinopsida; order Pinales; family Pinaceae; genus Pinus; species Pinus taeda. The sequence continues at coordinate 167,312 of APFE030753268.1, forward strand.
TCAGTTTCATACTGGATGGGTAACTGGAAATGTGTGAGGAAGGCAGTAACTAAGGAAATGAAATCATGAAACAAATATCTAGGTAACTAAATGTACCATTTAGCTTTGTCACCTATAAGAGTGCATGAGAAGATACATAATCGTATGGAGTCATCATTAAGATAGTTTGAAGAACACCATAGTTGATACATCATGACATGGGTTGAAGGTTTTTCCCGAGCATTCCTATTGAACTTTGGGATATTAAAAGGAAATTTTGTGGGAATTATAGGCCACCAAGTTGAATGAGCGATGGGATCATTGGTAAGATGAGTGATATCTGGCAATTCAAGAGTCACCACAAAAGGTAACTTCCAGATAAATCTAGTGGAGGATAGCCCAAGTAAGAACTAATATCTTGAGAAATAGGTACTTATGTTCCTAGATAATGAGGATTCTGATAAAGAGGAACTTGGGCACTAGAATAAGGAGGATTCTGGTAACCAACATACGCATAACCTTGTTGACTAGCTCTAGAACTTCTGTGCAAAGGTTGGAATGGTTGGGTTTGGATATGTTGGATTTCAAAAGGCACTTGAGGAACACCCTAATAAGGTCTATTTTGTTTCCCTGCGTTATTTTTCATCATCATAGCATAAGGTGGGCTCAATTTGGATTGTGCCATATTTGAGGAGTACCTTTCCCAAGCAGTTGAGACTATAAGTTACCTTATAAAGGTTAAGTAAGTATAACCTAAGGGGTACCAGATACTTATGGAATGGGTTGAAATGCAAAAGTAAATTTTGACTTACATGTATCTGAACTTGTTAAGGTATGGATGGATGGGTAGGAATTTGAGATGAAGATGACACAGGTTTGGGATTCAACAATCGGTCCCAAAATCAAACAGGTTGGACAGACAAAGTAGGCTACCAAACACTAGCAACCACCTGAAGCTAAGGAATATTATAATAATGTTGATTACCAATTTGAGGTATACCAACAACAGGGTTTCCCCCCTGCCATAGGAGGAGCGAATGATGGAGAAAACTATACTCTAGATGGAGGGAACCCAACATAAGGACAGTTAGGTTTTTGAAGATAACCTTTCCCACTAACATAAGGGCCATCCTGATGTTCAACTATAGGTGTAGATGGAGGATAAGGAGCAGGATGAATGGTGTTCATAAGAGAAGTACCATATGGAATTAAAAAAATGGATGACATGGGAGAGGTCCAAGCACTGGAAGCTACACTAGAGAAGGTAACAAATAAACACTGACAACAAGGTGGGATAGATGGGACACCATACAAATGTGCCTCTGATGATTTTGAAAACATATACGAGGAATAAACATTTAATGTCTTAACCATAGTGATGGACATGGTTTGGGAGGTCAAATCAGATCCATTCATGGTTAACAATCCCAATGAATATTTCCAAGTGAAATATGCGGTTGAGCCCAAAGAATCAGGTAAACAAATTTTTTCTAGAGTCTAAAGAGGAGGTAGAATATTAATATGATAAAAATGGAGTCCACTCCAATGAACAAGAGTAGAGGGACAAGGCGCCTCTTGTGGGATCTCCTTAATAATCACAAATCTATATGGAAGAGGTTCACCATCGGGTCTAAGATATAAAGTTGGATGTTCTGTTTGAGACAAAGGGAGAGAAGGGGAAGGACCTAAAGTAACATGTGAAGATAGTTGAGATTCCTCAGTTTTAACAACCTTAGGAAGTAAAGTATCTGACTCAGGAAAGTTAGGTTCAATAACCTAAGGAAATAAGATTTCAAGGGCTTTTGTTTCAATTGTCTCAGATTCACCAACAAGAGTAGAGGTAATATTTAGCTCAATACTTGAAGGGAAAGATGATTATGATTGATTATATTCAAGAGGAGGACCATAATTAGTTCCCAAATTTACCAATTCGGTAGTTTGTGTGTTCTTATTCTTCTAATGACGTGTAGGAGTAGGCTCTGGTGGAAGAAGAGGCTTATTTTGCATTCTACACAAACGACAGAGTGGAATATTTTGTTCTTCTAGGTTCGATAATAAATTTTAAAAAGTAACACCAAAACAAATAAAAAAGAGGGTAATCTAGGCATAACAGGTTACCAAGTAATCGTGAAATGCAATATACACCTTGGGGAATGAAGGACTTAACCTATGTGAAAGAAATCTCCCCACATGTTGTGTTCCGTTTATCACTCTACACAAGGTAGTCGACTCGGTTACATATGGCAAGGATAGAAACCTATACGGGACTTCCAAAATATACTCGATGATACATGGACATGCAGCCCATAGTAGTGTTTCCTAATGCATAAATTTTGAGTGAGAGAATTCCCATATACTTTACGTGCATGGAACATAGTCCAATATACCCAATGGTACATGGAGAACAATCATATACACTCACATATGTGAAACGAGATTTCACCCCTAAGATACAAAACTGGAAAACGATCACAACCCCTATGTTTAACGACGTCAGAACATGTGTCTATCCTAGACGTCTAAATGTTTGCATTAATGTTACAAATGCTCCTTAGGTTGATTCAATAAATTTTACTATTTGTCTTCAATTAAGTTTTAGTTTTTGCGCTCTCAATGAATGTCACCTGAATATCCTAAAATGAAAACTAGTATGAGGAAATGAAATCTTTGTCATTCAATGAAAATCTATTTAAGGGAAGAGACAAAGAGTAAGAAATAAGCAATATGAAAAATACAATTGCCTTTTCATTTCAACTATTCCAATTTCAATGCACACACAAAATCCTAAATTCCAATGAAAATATGTTTCTTTTCAAGTCACATAATTTTCTAAATTGAAGAAAACTAAGAAGCAAAGTCTAATCATTGTTTCGAACAAGTGTTTTTCAATTATGACTAGAACACTAATTTATCTAACCACTCAATGATCAAATAAAATCAGTTTGCAAACAACCTAATGATAATAACAAAGGAAAATATTTAAACAAATCCTTACCAAAGGTATTAAAACAAAAGAAAACAAAATGGAGGCTTCAAAGGGACCACAAGATACTTAGGGACTCAAGGAAGAGCACTGGAACAAGCTTGATCAGAGAGAAAATCAATGAAAAGAAAATTATGCATGAATAGAGGTCATCCAGGTTCAAAGAAGGCACCATTGTTATGCAACATAGGTACAAAGAAGGCTCAGTTGGGGTGCAATGCTCTATTAGAAAAATAGAGTGTATGTTGGTATAGCGATGCAAAGTTCCAACACAATTATTGCAATTTAGATTCAATGAAAGGTCTTCCTATGCCTGTTCTTGACTCAATAAGACAATAAAGGTATAGGGAAGAGGTAAGATTAGCACAATGGACAAATAAACCACCAAGGGAATACATTATTCCCTAGTATGGTAACCAATTTATTATACAAAATCTATGACTACAGAGAAAATTATCTTCCCTAGGCGTGGAGGACTGACCTAGAAAAATAGAAAGACAAAGGGACTAATGTTTTCCTTAAAGTAAATAGATAATGAGATGAAGCCTACCTAGAATATGTCGTATTCTTCGCTCCTTGGGTTGAATGCTTCAATCCTAGTTCTGATTTCTATTATTAGATCCTACGCAATCATATAACAAAAGCCAAAGATCCATGGAATATATGTAGCATCATATAATCACTATATTCAATAAATCAAGATGGTATTGAAATATTTAAAACTATAACATCATATATAAGAAAACAAATAAATCTTTGCATTAATGGGAATAGAGCGAGTTACAACCAAAAATAGGTGTTGATCTTGTAAAAAAATTCTCCTCCAAGTTGACTTCTCATTTCCTTGTCACAAAGTGAACCTCTAATCACCCTAATGCTTGGAAAGATATCTCTCACATCAGCAGCATAAATGTACAATCACTCTCCAAAAGCCAACCCCTTGCCTATGGGTGGCAGTAAATATATAAGGGAAGGAGGTAGTTCACAAATGCTTATCCTTTTACCAATTTGGGCTTGAGATGTTTATCTGAGGTAAATGGTTACAGTAGATCCTGGAAGCTTCTGGAAGAAGAGGCTTCAGGATTCTCTCCTTTTTGCCTGAATTTCTAGAATCAACACACCCCCAACATTGAGCAACTTGCTGGTGATTATCACTAATGTAAAGTAGGGAAACTTGGTAGTCAACGTTGTCCAGTACGAAGCCAGGGAACATTGGTCCATAAAATAACTGAAACAAGGTGTTTTCAAGCATAAACCCATGGATTAAAACGTGTCATTGCAAGGATGATGAAAATGAGGTCAAAGGATGTTGATTGATCCAGTTGAAAGCCTATGGACCAGATGTGACAAAATGGCCTATAACACTGACACACCCCAAATACATTAATATATATTAGTATCAAAATGAACCATATGAGGTACACTAGGAACAAGCCCTAGTGTAATGTATGTGACTAGTTATCATGAAGTAATAATTTTATAAAAATCGTTGACCTTGATACATGCACTAAATAAGAAGAAAGAAGCATAGATATAAGTTTAGAATTGTTCTGAAGTATCTAAGCATACAGAGTTAGACAAAATAATTATGAAACTAATTAATTTGAAATGTTAACTTTATGTGGAATTCAAGGTAGAAGTAAATAATCTTTTTTATTTTATTTTGGTCAGTTAAGTTAGGGGAGATGTTACACAATTGCAATATAGTTTTGATACTCAGACTTGTATAAATTATGATTGATAGCCATTAGTGGCATAGTCTAACTAATATATGAAATGGCTTTTATTAGAAATCTAACAATATAATTTTTAGTAAGACTGTTATTTCTTATTTTTTTAAATGCACTTTTGAATGCATAATTTGGTTGAAACCCCTAAAAAACAGCTTAAACTTATAATATTTGAAAATATCTATTCCCTTTTGGAAAAATTTGACCAAACAAATTATTAGGAAAAGAGTCATTTAGTCTATTCATTAGGCTACGTGCTAACTAATGATAAATATGTTATTTACCTAAATATGGGTGATTTTTCTACTAAGCATTATAATAAAAAATATTACACAAACATCTAAAACTTATGGCTTCAGTACTACAACTATATCCATAAATTATGACGAAAAATAGTGACATAGTTACCCATATGGTATTGTATTGTGTTAAGGTTGCAACCAGACTTTCAAGGTATTTTCCAATCAAATGTTTTAAAAATAGTTTTTTAAATAAATATTTATTCTTTAAAGTTAAACATTATAACTTGCAATGGTCGACACTAAAATAATAATGGTGAATACGCAAATCAAACACCATAGTATTGTCTTGGAAGGGATTGATAATGATTCATAAAAGTAACAGTTAAATTTCAAAACTTCACATTTAAATTTCATTAATAAGTGTATAAAAAATCAGTATTTACAATAAACTATTTTTTCTAAGTTATATATTTATCTATCTATTTATATATATCATCAATGATATGCATATTACATTAAAAATCAAATTTAAAAAGTTATAAAATATGTGAAAGAAAAATCTCATCGTGTATGTGTGTGCGTATATATATGGTTTCAATAAAATTAAAAATATGAATAATTTTATACATAGATATGTGAAACTTATATAACTATAAATAATATTATTGAGGACTAACATAGATCCATCTTAACTCGGGATCTAACAAGCTCCAAGATGAGCTAAATGTCTCAAGGCTCTAACATTTTCTCAAGTTCTTCTCTCGAAGGAAATATTTGCAACTTGAAATATTTTATTCCTTTCTACACTTGTAGATCTAGAGTTAGGATGGATATTTACTATTGAAGATAAATATCAACCTTTGATTTGTGAATGTTGCTTACAATATTTGAGAATATTGCCTAGAATTTAAATCCCTACCATCCATTTAATAATCATTATTTCGATAGGCATGTCTATTTTGGAATAAGGATTCTAGAATTTTAACAGATAAAAATGGGAAGACAAATTAGAAATGAAACGTGCAGCTCATAGTTGAGACGAGCTATACCTAGAGACTTCTCAAGCAGTACTTCTCTCACTCTATTACACTATTCATCAAAACCAAAATAAATAAGCTTACATTCAATTTAGGGAGATCAAAATATCTCTTATAAAATAGGAACTAAATCTAAACTAAGACACACACACAACCGTGAAACAAAATTTCTCCATTAATTTCAAGTCTTGCCCTTAATGGAGAAAGGATTCACCTCCACACCTAACTTCTCCCTAAGCAATTAAAATTTGATCTTCCCAAGAGGCTTCGTGAAGCTATCAGTTGCATTTTCACAGGTGTTACAATATTCAAGAAGAATCTCTTTGGAATAAACCTTTTCTCTAATAAAATGAAATTGGGTATCTATATGTTTTGTGTTTTTATGAAAACGAGATTATTTTCAAGCTTGATTGGACTTTGGTTGTCACATTTAATCATCATAGCATACTTTTGTTCTTCTCTTGCATCTTGAAGAAGTCTTTTCAACCAAATTTCTTCACAAGTGGTTGTGCATACAACTTGATACTCTTCTTATGTTGATGACAAAAATACAATACTCTACTTTTTATTACTCCAAGAAATGACCATGAACCCAACATTAAAAGAATACCCAGTTATAAATATTCTATCATCCATATTTCTAGGTCAATATCAATTTGAATAGCCTATTAGTTTAATATCAAAATAATTAGTATATTTAATTCAAAAATTTATGGTTCCTTTAAAATACCTTAGGACAAATTTTTCTTCCATCCAATGATTTTCAAGAGTTTTTTTTATAAACCGACTCAACACATTCACTGAATATGCTAAGTCAGGTCTGTCTGTCATCAAATAAATCAAACGTCCCTCTAGTTATATGTACAATGTAGTATCTACCTCTTTAGAACCACCATCACTCTAAAATTAAAAATTATGTTGTATGGGTACTAAAGTAGCTTTACATTGATCCATTTTAAATTTCTTCAAGAATTCCCTGACATACTTTCCTTGAGTAACAAAAGTTTGGTCAACATCCCTCCAGATTTCAAGACCTAAACAATAATACATTTCTCTAAGGTCCTTCATTTAAAATACGAGTGACATCTTCACTTTAATTTCTTTAACGAATTCATCAAAATTTCCGGTAACAATTAAATAATCAACATATAAGGAAATCAACAGAATATGCCCCTTTCAATTAAATGAGATATATATTTTTTGATCAATTTTGCTTCTCTTATAACCATGTTGTAAGAAGAAAGAGTCTATTTTCTCATACCAAGATCTGGGAGCCTGTTTTAATTTACAGACGAAGTGTTCCTGCCTCTTTTTAACGAATCCTTTAGGTTGTGTTAAATATACTTCTTCCTTCAAATCTCCATTTAGAAAAGAAGATTTTACATATAGATGGTGTAAAATCCATTGCTACTTTGTAGTTAGAGCTATGAACATCCTAATAGTATTTAACTTAGCTACACAAGAAAACACCTCATAATCAATTTCTTCTTTCTGCGAGTACCCTTTGGCCACCAATCTAGATTTATACTTGTCTACACTACCATATGCTTTGAACTTAGGTTTATATAGCCATTTGCAACCTATGGGCCCTTTTCCTTTTGGTAGTTCAATTAATTCCTAAGTTTTATTTTTAGTTATAGACCATACTCTTTTTTCATAGATGACCTCCATTCTTCATACTAATTTTCTATATTATAATTCATGGGCTCATCAACATGTAAAATACTAGTCATAAGAGCATAATCTTTGTACTTTTCTAGTAATTGAGTCTTCCGTCATGATCTCCCTGGTAGTGGACTTGCCTCAATTCTATTATGTGTGATTTATTTCTCACCCTTGAGTGAACTTTGAGTGTTGAATGTGTCTACATCAATATATTTCACTTTATATTGTTTTTGTTGTAAATGATTGTGTTTGGCTTCATTATTACTATCAACAATCATTAAAGGCATGTGCCACTCTTCATAACTTCTATCCTTATTCCCTTGATCAACCTATTCATGGAAGATAACATTACTTGCAAATGCCTTGTGAGTAGATGGATTGAGCATATTATATCCTATGAAATCAAAACAATACCCTACAAATATACATTTTATAGCTTTAGTGTCCAATTTCCTCCTATTTTCCTTAGGAATGTGTGCAAAATATTTAGAACCAAATACTCTCAAGTGATGGACGGCAGGTTTAAAACCATGCAAAGCCTCAAATGGAGTCTTGATATCAATCCACCTAGTTGGACTTCTATTCTTTAAGAAAACTATAGTACTAATTGCTTCTGCTCAAAAACCATTGGATAGGTTGTTACCTTTCATCATGCTACATGCAAACTCCACCAGAGTTATTTTCTTTATTTATGCAACCCCATTCTATTGTGGTTGTGGAGTACTGTAAACTGTTGTACTATTCCATGATCTCTGTAATATTTGATGAAGTTTCCAAGCATGTATTATCCCCCTTGATTTGAGTAGAGGATTTTAATGAATTCCCCTGTCTGCTTTTCAACCATGTTTCTAAATTCTTTAAAGTACTCGAAAGAATCACTTTTCCTTCTAAGAAAGTACACCTAGGTATACCTTGAACAGTCATCAATAAATAGAAAGAAATAGTAAGCTCCACCTAAGGAACTTATCTACATAGGTACACAAATGTCAGTATGCCCAAGTTCGAGTATATATTTATTTCTCTTATTTAAGTTAGAGGGAAGTTCATCCTTGTAAAAATTTCCAAGTGCACAACATTCATAATCGATATGTTCATTCCTTAAAATAGGAATTCCATCAACCATACCTTATTTCTGCAATAATAATAAATTATAAAGGTTGTTGTGAAAAAATATTTGATGCCAAAGATTCTCTGTTGTCATATTCGTTGAAGTTAAAGCTTGATATGGCATGATTGTAACATTAAACTTATATAGGCCTCCAACTCTTACTCATGATGCAACCAACTTCTGATGATCCATCAAGTCCTTTTCAATAGAGTAAGTTTTGAAAATTTCTACCTTTCAATTATGATCTCTAATCATGGATATAGATATCAAACTATTTTTAATCCCAAGCACATAGATGACTTTCTGGATGCACCTCATATCAGCATTACGCAGTATCACATGACTATCTCGATATGCTTTAATATTATATACTATGTCAGCTCCCAGGTAGATTTCATCATCATTGTTGGTCTCCTTAAAATTTTCATACCAATGTTTATTACAAGTTATATGAGTGGATTCTCTAGAATCCACAAACCAAGTTCCAACCTCATTAGTCTTAATATAAAGATTTGCATCAAACACAAATAATTTAAGATCATGATTTTAGATATTCACCAGCAAAATGCCTTGTATGCCTCTTGTGTCTATGTTTGTTTTCATCATTCGTTTTTTATAGAAGTCTCTAGGAATATGACTAGTTCTACCACAGTAAAAACACTTAATTCCTAAATCATTTTTGGTCATTGACATTCCTTGGAATGGATTTTTCTGAGATGTACCAATACATTTATGTCCTCCTCCTATCTTCCCTCTGAATAACTTCTTCTTCACTACCAATTCCAAATCTGTATTCTAAGGCTTTAGATTCTTACGTCTCTCTTCTTCTTGGATCAAAATCCCTGTCAAATCTTCAAAGGAAGGAGCTTTCCCCTTGTTGCAAGACCTGCAATGAACATTTGATAATCCTTTATCATTCCATTTAAGATAATTATGACGAGATCAGTGTTGGATACTTTCTCCCCTATGTCACCTAACTTGCCATTCAATTATTTAATCCATGAGATAAATGGTGTAATATATTCATTCTCTTCCATCCTAATGGAGAGAATATTACTCTTAAGAAAAAATGCATGATTTGTATTTTTCATTTCATACAAATCCCTGAGTGTCACCCAAATATCATTAGAAGTTTTGTAGTCTCGGATATGGGGGATTATGTTGTCTTTTACTGACATCTTCAACAACACCTTCATTTTATTTTCCCTCTTTTCCTAATCTTGAATTGATGCAGTTATGGCACCTCCGACTGCAATTGGATTTGGTTCATCTATGCTTGAAATTGTCCACACACTAGAATCCTCAAGCAATATCTATAACTTGAACTTCTAGTTACAATAATTTTACTTATCGAGCTTATTTATCTCATTAATGTATGTATTTGTAATGTAATTATTCATTGAGACAAAACAATTTCAACAATGCCTTGTTTTTAACTCACAAGCACCGCCAGTAACTCGTTTGACCAATATATCCATGACTCCAATAAAAGATCCACCAATCCAATCAAAATATCTAGTGATCCATCAAGAGATCTACGGATCCAAAACCAAATCCTCCAATAACTGAACTAGGAACCCAACACTCGATCCATCAACAACCGATCTACAAATCCAACTCCAGATCCTCCAACAACCAATACTGCGGATCCAACTCTAGATCCTCCAACAATCGATCTACAGATCCAACTCCAAATCCTCCAATAGCCAATATGTGGATGCAAGTCCAAATCCTCCACTAACTGATCAATGGATCTAACACTAGATCCACTGATCCAACAACTGATCTACGGATTCATTCAACTAATGTAGGAAAGAGTTAAAAATTAATAATAAATTTCACAAAAACAATCATTTGTGCAGTCTTACATCAGACACATCACTCAGGAGGAAGTTTTCTTTATGTCTACCTGATCTCTACAGTTTTTCTTCTTACTACCTGCGCAATTTTTCTTCTTATTGCTTGTGTGGTTATGCACAGTATTCCTTCAATAAAACTACGTAGTTTTGTGTAGTTTTCCCTCAATAAAACCACATAGTCTCCTTCTCTGTGCTCTGTAGAAAACGCTGCATCTTTCGCTTGAAAATAAATAAATAAATAAAAATGAATAAATCATATATATATATATATATATATTATATATATATATATATATATTATATATAATAAATAAAATAAAATAATAAATAATAAAATAAATAGATGTTGAACTTGACTTGTCCTGTTCATCCACTGCTCCACTGATCTTTGATGGAGCCTCCTCTAATCCGTGATAGGATTCATTGTTGTACAACTTTATGAACAAGATCTACACACTTGAATTCACTAGCAAATGAGGCTTACTCAATCTCCAATCCCAGCCACAAAGGCTCAACTCACCATAGACCCAACTCACACAGAGCTCCTTCTCTGCCCTCTGGTACTCTAATACCAAGATAAAAATGGGAAGGAAAAATATAAATGAAACTTGCACCTCACAGGTGAGACGAACTACACTTAGAGAGTGACCAAGCAGTAATTCTCTCACTCTATTACATTATTCATCAAATCAAAAATAAATAAGATTACATTCAATTGAGGGAGATAAAAACTATCTCCTAAAAAATAGGAACTAAATCTAAACTAAGACACACACACAATGGTGAAATAAACTTTCTCCATTAATTTCAACTTTACCTTAGTTATCAATAATTATTAGGTTGATGGTAAGGATTTAACCTCCATAGAGTATTCTTAGTAGTGTACACAAACCTCAAGATGGGATTTATTTTCAACCTAGTTATGCCTTTTTTGTCTTTTTAATTAAATTCATTGATTAAAAGAAATGTCATTTGAGCAAGTGTTTTATGAAATGAGTTATGGTGTTTTAGGTGTGGTGAATTGATAAGCCATGCTATTGGCCCATGGTATTGTAAAAATACCTACTTATAGATTAAAAATCTCTATGAAAAATTGGAAGTGAATCTTCATGGTTAGGAATCTTGTTACATGCTATTTTAAGAATGTATATATGTTTAACCTATATATTATTATTATTATTATTATCATCATCATCATCATCTTAAATAGATTTATAATTAGTTATTTGTAGGAACTTGATATGTAGCATAAAATAAGTACTCTAATGCTTCTTATGGATTGATGCATGTGGGCATTTACCAATGATTTAATTTATATGGTTGTTATAGTTGATAATTAAATTAAAATTCTTGAAGATCTTTTCCAAAATAGACATGCTTAGCAACCTAATTAATAAAAATTTCATGTCATATGGACATGAATTATGTTTTTTAGGGAATATGATATTAGTAAGCCATGTTATTAGCCCATGATAAACCAATTTAAAGGTTAAAAATCTCCATAGTAAAGTGAAAGTAAATATTAACTATCAAAAACGTTGTTACATATTTTTTTAAATGTATATTTTTAAAGTCATATATGAGCTACTTTTAAAAATTATTAATAATAATTTAAAATAAAATTATAATTTAGTTAATTTTTATGATCTTTTCCAATGTAAAATGTATTATGAGGTAAGTGTTTAGATGTTATTTAATTTATATGACAAATATAATTTAAAAATCTATTTATATTAATTATAATTTAATTATGTATTAAAATAATTTAATAAATTGTGATTATCTTAGAAAATATTTATTTTTGTTCTTTATTTTTTATTTTTATTTTTCGCACAGAAACACTATAGAAATTTTCCATATACATACTATACATTTGAATTCATATAGATCTTCCCAGATCTATGAGTGGTGAATAGAAAAAGAAAAAGATAAGGAAAATAAAATTTAATTTACATATGCTTATAAGCATTCAAAAAAGGATCAAACAAAATGGCCTTGAAGAGGATAAAACAGTTAAAAAGAGAAAATAATAATACAAATAAAAGGGGAAGATTATTTAATATAGAAATCACTTATCTTTCCCTTCTTTCCTTTCTTTTTCTAGACCTGCTGCAATTCCCGAGTTTTGGGATCCAATGGAACCAGAGAAATATCGCTCAAAGATGTCTCTGTAGGGTTCTCTTTGTCTGAAGAAAAGCTTTCGAATACACGGACACGTTTTGTGCCCACCATGCCATCCTCTTTGTGTGCGATATTTAACTGATGATATGATGGATCTAAATCGCTTTAATAGAGAGTATCATTAACATTCTGATCCAAGGTGATCCCATCTTCTTTTGTTGGACTGTTCATGGTTTCTTCTTCTTCTTCTTCTTCTTCTTCTTCTTCTTCTTCTTCTTCTTCTTCTTCAAAAGAGAGATGGGGATCTGTAAATTTCCATCCCTTTGGATTATTTTATGTTTTATTCTTTTGGTTCTTTTTGGCATGTCATCATGATTTTTGCAAGTGTCCCGTTTGAAAATAGGAACAACATTTGAATGTAGTATTCTCATAGTCTAAAAATTATGTCCACTAAATTTTTTATGTTTCAATATTATGTGATCCAAAAAACGTTTTGCAAGGTATATCTCCACACATATTCTAGCGAAGGTAAAAATGATTTTTTTTTTTTTCATTCCAAATCCCTCTTATTGAACTTTCCCAAAGTATTTCCAATACCCCCTGGGACCTAATGGTGCTAAAAAGGAAGAGGAGGGTTTGGGAGTCACACCCAAACTAGCAATGTTGATACAACCATATTTGTTGCACCACAATATGGAAATCGTCAAGTAATAAAGGGCCTAGCGCTACTCCAAAACCATGGCCCTTCATCAAGAGAAAAATCCATATATTTATGTGTATCATATTGTAAAATGAAAAAATATTTAGAACATAAGTAAATGTCACAATTGGGTGTCCAAGAGGGAAAAACCCACTAGAGTAAAGCTTATAGTTTGAGCTAGAATACATTAAATCTATGGATAACCACCTTGGATTGAAGAGCTATAAAAATGGAATTTATCTCTGGAAGGTTTACTTTCGTGGTGAGTGGATGCTCAACTTGATAAACAACGTAAGAGCTTAGACTACTTTATATCTGCTCTATTGGACTATGATACTTCCCCTTTATACCATCTTCGAAAGAGGTTGATGTTCCATTTGTATTCTTGGGTTTTGAAGCATCAGTTCCTACTCTCAGCCTTAAGTTCAAGATTAAGGTTGGGATCCTTTCGATATTATAATCTTGGATATGTGAAGAATATTTGAGTGCATTCTCTTCAAATTGCAGACTTTGAATAATTACAAGAAACCCTCATTTACTCATAATAACCCACTTTAAAAATAAGACAAAGTCAAAGTTTCTAGTTGAGAAAAAACATACTCCCACTGAAATTCTTTAAAAAAATCCAATATTTCTTATGCTCCATCACAACCAATGGTGCAAGCTACAGATAGCCCATAGGGAGACTCAGAGAACCCTGAGGATAAGCCATCCCCTTGGGCACTAGATAATGGAACCACTAGCAACACTACCTCCCACTAAATAGAGCATTCATTATCATTCAAAGCATAAAGAAAAGGGGGCTCGAAACAAGTCCTTAATGAACAAACCCATCACATTGATCTCAGACGATATAAATCCTAATCCTCGAAAACAACATTTGAAGACTTGGAAATTATTTGGACCCTCGCACACTAGAGTACCGACCATAACTCCATAGACAGGTCAACAGGCCCCTTTCTGTCTACTCCAAAGAAACATTGAGAAACAACTTCTCCTCTACGCAACCAATCCTTGAAAGTAGCAACTAGCCCCAGTGAAGTGGCGACAGACGAGTAGCAAAACCAGAGAGAACGAACCCCATAAACCCTAGCGTAGTCCATTTTCTCTTTTCCACCTCAAATTTTAAAATTTTATTTAACAATGTGTCCTTTGATTTTTCTCTTTTTAATTATAAATTTTATATCTTATTGTGCATGGTTGGTTGTTTATGTTTTCTTTGAGCGCTTGTGTCTAAAATATTCTTTAGAAGAAAATTAATATCTCGTATGGAAAATTAATATATCCTATATAATGAATATCTTGTACAAGATAATGTTACAATAAAAATAAGTTACATTAGTAAATCTCATAAATCTTAGATTTCACATCTTATGTGGTCTTTATTTTAGATATTGTAAATTTCATGTCTTGAATTTTATATTTTCACTTAGGTTGAATATTTTGATTTTATGTTATTTAAATTTTATTACTTTTGTTATAATTATTTAGATATTTAATGAGTAGGTAAGAGTTTAGTAATTAATTATCATATTAAAAAAGGAATAATAAACATGCACCCTCACATAAAGGTTCAACTAACTTTTTATATTAAATTTTGTGTTAATAAAATAAAATTCATTCATATTTATAATGTTCATGACCATATTCTTGTTTATGTAAAGTTGAAGAATTTGTGTCAAAGTATAACTTCCTTAGGAACTAGATATCTACATTTACCCTCTCATCTTCTTAACAAGTCTATATAAAAAGGTTAACAAAAGAGAAATGAGAACATGACTATAAGTAAATTCTAATGACCTTCTCATTGACACTCCTCGCATGTTATAAGAATCCTTACTATTAATTATTCACCAAAGGGGAGTTGAGGCCAAGGTGTTTGAAGGGATTGCTTGCATCTAAGATATAATAATAAGCTAATCAGATTTTCTATAATGTGGATTTCTTTATTTCCCCCAATCCTTGTCATCTATTGCAAGTATTCAATTGGATTTAGGTTAAATTGGATAATTTGATTTAGATCTAGGACATAAATCTAGTGGATATTTGGTAGGAGAGTATATTTGGTTCTTTAAATGTCTTGTGTGTAAGATACAAGTATAACACATGGAGGAAAGGTCTCCAAAAGTTGGACGAAGATTCTCAATGGCTACACTAATTAAGATTATCATAATAATTCATAGATAAAAGGTATGTGTTGAACCTCAGAATTACCATCTCCTTGATAACTTTTCTCACTTCTTTCCCTTGCTTTTCCATAAGATTACAGATTCCCATCAATGATAACTGATAGGTTTTGTCTTAAGGAGGGCATTAAATGATTGACATGTTATATTTTTATGTTTTTGCTATTTGAATAAATTTTTGCAAATTATCTATAGAATGCAACCTATTCTGCAGCTAACTGTGTGTTCCGTAGCTAATTCCATGGTCTAGCAGGTTCCAGGTGTCAAATGAAGAAACCGACCACAGTTCTGTTGCAGCATTAACTTGGATCAGACACCTGTGTTAACAATTATGTTGAAAACATCTCACTCGAATTAAAGTCACCTGTAGCTCATTAGACATTTACACAGTCCTGTTGTAATATGTATAGGCCTCCTGTAGCTAGTTTTCCTCAAAGACAGTTATGATTATTTCCTTTTAAATACTAGTTGAACAAAACCGAGAGGGGTTCGAAGAATTTGATGGATTAAGTTCAAAATTTCGGCTCTATAATTTTGGACTTCGTTCCTGTCTATAATATAAAATTGTGTGTTGACCAATGATCATTTAAAAATAACATTTTCAATTAGTTAGCAGCTCAACCCAGTGAGTTGCAGAGGGCCCCTCCAATGAAGGAGGTTTTCTTTCCATTTGTTTTCTGTTTAGTTTTAATTTCACCATTTTCTTTAGCAGTATCTCTAACTTAGGTTGATTTCTTTTAGTTTGATTCCTTTTAGTTTTGATCAATAACATAATGTTAAAATTCAATGTGCAGTCTTGTTTCTCCAACACATTTCATGAAAGGAAACGAATTTATTTCCAAACAGAGTAAGGTTGAAGTAATGAGAATGAATTGTTGACTAGTTTACTCACTATTTTGTTATTTATTTTCTAGTTTAGATTGTCAATACAATGCGTTAATGAATGTTTTATCACCATTTCAAGTTGATACCCATCCTAAACTAAATGGTTAAACATTCACTTTACACAATAGTTGAAATCAATCAGTTACCTTCTGCATGTTTTCATTTAGTTCTCTAGATCATAAAGTACAAAAAGTTGCTTGTATTCCATCTCAAGAAGGTTATCTTTCAAAATTGAAGGTTAGAATAACTAGAAGTACTTTAGTTGATTTCATTCTCTGTATTTGTTTCAATATGCATTACAGCTTTACCTTTTAATTTTAAGAATTAGATTGATGACTTAGGATTAATGACAAGATGGGATAGATGCTCTGTTTTTCCTTCCTTTAAATTAGATTTTGACTAGTTTTAGCTCTTGGTTCACCAATAGGAAGTTTAGATTCAGTTTCCTGTAGTTCAAATTGTACATCATTAGGAATTAAAGAACAGAAATGCCCAAAACAATATAAAAATACAAAAACAATGAAGTAAGAAGGGTTAACTAAGAACATATAGTGCACTACACTTCATTAGCTTACAAACCTTCGTTGATAATTTATGCAAGAAATTTAGGACACTAAATTGACTAAACATTTTTGCCCCATTTCCGGGGAAGTGTAATTAGGTAACCCTATCTCTCACATTAAAAAAAAAAAAGATTATATGCATAGAGAAAGAGACTCTAGGAATATATTTACAGCTAGAGGCAGGAGTTCAATTCCTATAACACCACCTACTCCACCAAGAATAAGAAGATATACACCTCCATCTCAAGCTCATACTCCTAGTCATAGAACTCCTAAAGTTCTAACATCAAAAATTCAATCAAAAGGATCTCCTACTTCATCTACTGAGCTAGACCTAGAGGAGAAAAATCTTGGGTTTCCAATAGAAGGAGTATCCTTTTTCACCTCCATAGGGGAGCATATTTTAGTTGAAGAATTAAGAATACTTAGTGAAGAAGAAGAAGTAGAACCTCTCTCCCACATACCATTAACAGAGGAACCAGAGGAAGAGAAAGTAACCTTGCAGGTTGAACCTTATACTGACTTTGAAGAAACTATAATGGTGAAAGAAGGAGAGGATGGAGAATTCACACTGTTTGGAGGAGGGGGTAGAGGAAGAGGTAGAGGAAATAATGGAGGAGGTAGAGGAAATAATACAGGAGGTAGAAGAAATAGGGAAATAGATAATTCTTTTGGATTCCGTATAGTTGATAAAGAAATAATGCCATAATGAAAAATATCTCACCTTCTATCATCCCAAACTTCCAAGGGTTAAAAAGTGATGATCTTGAAACATTTTTATTTAAGTTTGAAGTCTTGTGTAGAACCTATGATTACTTAGAGGACTCGCAAAAACTTAAGTTGTTTCCATCAACATTGAAAGGAACTTCTTTGAAGTGGTTCATGGGGTTGGTCACTCAGTCCATTAGAACATGGAATGACATGAAGAAAGTGCTTTTGGACAGGTATTTGGATTATTGCATGCCTACCAATCATAAGGATGAAGTTTTCAAAATGATGCAAATAGAGGATGAAAATTTAGAGGATTTAATTGAGAGATTGAACTATAATTTGAAAAAAGCAAAGATTGATAATTTAGATGAAGATACCTTAAAAGCTCTTATATTAAAAGTCATTAGAGATGAGTGGAAAGATATCCTTAACATGATGGGGAAGGGAGATATCTCTCAACTCCCATCAAGTGACATAGGATAATTATGTGTTCATCTTTCAAGAGGGAAATCCAAAACTGGGAAAGGTCCAAGATATCCTTCTCTTGTTAGAGTAAATAAATCAGCAATTGGATTAGTGAGTAGGGCAGAAATTGGGAATGTTCTTGACGAATTCAAAACAGATATTCTAGGGAGCCTTAGTGAGAAATTAGACACCCTTAAGTTGCAAAACAAGAAGAAAACTGAGGCTGATGCTTTAGCTATTTTCTTTCCCAAATGTAGAAAAAAACACACTTTAAGATAATGCCCTTTGGATGAATAAATCATAGAGACTTGTGTGATTTGTTTAAAAAACCATGACACCAAGTGTTGTCCTTCAATTCCAGGTCTTAAGGCTGTTTTTGAAGAAGAAACAATTCGAAATTCAGCAGAATCTCTTTGCCTTGTCTCTAGAAGACCTTGGTGAGGGCCAAAAAATCAGGGATTTAACAATCAAATGTATCTCCAGCCCCCACAAAAGTAGAATTCCTGGCAATAAGCTTTTCCTCAACCTCAACCTCAAACTCAATCTCAACCTTGGGCTCAAGGAATACAAAATCCTTATGGAATATTTTCTTCATATTATCAATATCCTCCATCATATTAGAATTATCCTCCCCCATAAATTCCACAACAAAATCAGAAGCCACAACTTCAAAATCAGAACCCTCAACTTTCACTACCATTTCCACAACAAAACTAGCAACCTCAACTTCAAAACCAAAATCCTCAACTCTTACTACCATTTCAGCAGAGACCAAATCAGCTGCCTACCCAACCATTACCAAACCCAACAATAAAAATCCTCAGAATACTTACATGGTGGAAGGACAACAATTTCCAACTTATATGATCACTCCTCTAGATCTCAATGATGTTCAACTAAGATCTATTAGGATATTAGAAAAGGAAATGCCTTCTGTAGTTATTCAGGAATAAGAGAATTCTAAGGAAGATTCTCTACAACCCAATAAAAGTTTTGGAGGAACATCTCTCCAAAACCAAAATACTAAAAATGAAAAATAGAAAGAACCAATGAACTCAACTCCTATCATTGAGCAACTAGTATCTACTTCTGCACCTCATTTTCCTGAAAGATTACAAGTTGACAGAGGGGAAGAAAAGCATATTATTTTGCCTAAATATGATTTTCTAGATGAATTGAAAATTTTCTGTATTAAAATTCCTTTGTTACAAGCCATTAAGGAGATTCTAATCCTAGTAAAACAATAAAGGAGTTTAGCATAAAGAAACCAGGGAGAAAAGCAAAAGAAACAAAAAGAATTCACCTAGTAGGAAAAATAGCAGACATATTGATGGAAAAATTGCCATACAAAAATATGTAGATCCAGGAAGTCCAATTGTGAAAACACATATCAATGAAGTTGAAATTCCGAATACATTGATTGATTTAGGAGAAGCAATAAAAATCATGAACAAACAAACCATGGAACAACTCAAGCTTCCTAATTTTCTTTACACACCTACATTACTGCAATTAGCAGATAGATCTGTAATCAAACCGAATGGTGTGTTAGAAGATATTACAGTATCCTTAGATTCTTTGGAATACCATATTGATTTTATGATCTTAACCCCTAAGAAAAATCTAGGAGGACATCCACTTATATTAGGAAGACCTTGGATGGCCACAATTGATGCTTTCATTAGCTGTAGATCTGCTGAAATGTATATTCCTGATGGAAATTGAAAAAAGAAATTCACTCTATATCCTCGAGCAAGAACAATCACATAAATAGATGTCAAAGAATAGATTGATGATGAAAATGACATTCAACCTCTCTTTACTATTTTAGATATTAGTGAAGATAGTCAAATCTTGAATATAATGGAAATTTTTGAATCATCTCTAGAATATGAACATGATCAATTCCAAGGAAAATCCAATATTAAATATTTGTCATCTAGGCAAATGTCTCTTTATTCTATGGAAGAATTTGGTAGCTTTACAATTGAAATCTTTCCTCGGAGAACATTGAACATAAACAATAACTTGGAGAAATTACAATAGGAAAAGCTAATCAAAACATTACAACAACATTTTGCTGCATATGCATGCGAATATACTGACATGAAAGGAATTAGTCCTGAGACTTGTATACATCACATATATATTGAGGAAAATTGTGAACCTATCAGACAACCTCAAAGAATGATGAATCCAAATCATAGGGAAATTGTGAAAGGAGAGCTGCAAAAACTGTTGAAACTAAACTTCATTTACCCAATTTCAGACAGCTAATGGATCTCCCCTTTAGTGATTTTGCTTAAAGAGAATCATAAATGCAGGGTATGCATTGATTATCGAGAATTGAATAAAGCTACCCTTAAATATCATTTTCCATCGGCCTTTATAGATCAAGTGTTAGATACATTAGCAGGTAAAAATATTTCTCATTCTTGGATGATTTTAGTGGTTATAATCAAATTTAGGTGGTAGTTGAAGATCAAGATAAAACCACATTTACTTGTCCATGGGGAACATATGCCTATCGAGTACTTCCTTTTGGATTATGTAATGCACTTGAAAAATTCCAAAGAGCAGTACTAGGAATTTTTTCTGATCTAATACATGATTGTGTAGAGTTATATATGGATGACTTTATAGTCTATGGGAATACATTTGAAGAAGCTTTAGAAATTTTGGAAAAAGTTCTTAAAAGATGTAAGGAAGCAAAACTTTCACTAAGCCATGAAAAATGTTTTATGATGTTTATAGAAGGGACTGTTTTAAGACATCACATTTCAAGAGATGGAACTAAAGTTGATAAATATAAAGCTGAAGTCATCTCTAAATTATCAATTCCAAATTGTCAAAAGGATGTTAGAAGTTTTCTAGGATTTACAGGATATTATAGACGATTTATATAAAATTTCACTAAAATAGCATCCCCTCTCTTCAAATTACTCAACAAGGATTGTGAATTCAATTGGAATCCTCATTGTCAGTTAGCATGTGAGACTTTAAAAGCAAGAATTTCTGAAGCACCCATCTTGAGAGGTCCAAATTGGAAAATACCTTTTCAATTTCAACAGATGCTTCAGATACAGCTCTGGGAGTTGTATTAGGACAAAAAGATTTGATTCTCTATGCCATCTACTATACAAGTAAGAATTTGACTCCCACCAAGTTAAATTATAATGTAAGTGAAAATGATTTTTTCGTTGTTATTCATGCCATTAATAAGTTTAGACATTATATAACAGGCTGTGAAACCTTTGTTCATACAGATCACTCTGCAATTAGATACTTAACGAATAAACCTATTACTAATGGCAGAGCTACAAGATGGATATTACTCTTGCAAGAATTCAATATTACCGTGCTAGATAGACCTAGAAAACAAAACACAGTTGCTGATTTCTTGTCCAAAATTCAAAATATCAAAGATGACACTCTAGTTGAAGATACGTTTCCTGATGAATATCTTTTTATAGTGATTACTCAGACCCCTTGGTTTGCAGATATTGCCAATTACTTAGTCACAGGGAAATTACCTTCACATTTGTTTCCTAAAGAGAAAAGAAAAATCATTCAAATAAGTGCAAGATAATCATGGATCACTAATGAATTGTATAAAACAGGTCCATATCTCATGATCAGAGGATGTGTTAGGGAAGATGAAATGCCTGAGATTCTTAAGGCATGTCCTGATGAATTGTGTGGTTGGCACTTTGTTGATAAGAGGACAACCTATAAAATCCTCTTTTTAGGATATTATTGGCCATCCATCTTTAAAGATGCCAAAGAATATGTCAGGAGGTGTGACAGCTGCCAAAGGGTAGGAAAACTTGCTTCTTCAAACGAAATGCCACTACAAATTTAGGTACTCATTGAACCTTTCGAAAAATAGGCCTTGGATTTTGTTGGACAATTTAATCCCCCATCTAAGAAAAAGAAGTATATATTGGTATGCACTGATTATATCACTAAATGGGTAGAGGCTAAAGCATTACCTTTTTCTAATGAAAAAAATTGTAGTTAATTTTATTTTTGAGGACACCTTCACTCATTTTGGTGTTCCAAGAGAAATGTGACAGATCAGGGATCTCAATTTACATCTAAACTGGTGAAAAGTGTTGTGGAAGATTACAATATCAAACATAGGAAATATACCCCCTATCATCCACAAGAAAATGGTTAATTTTAATCTACAAATAAGGTGATTGAAGTAATTCTCACTATGATTATGCATCTACATAGAAGAGATTGGGCAAAAAGGCTTCTTGAAGCCTTATGAGCTCATAGAACTACATGGAGGAACACAATGGGACACACAACCTTTGAACATGTTTATGGGAAACAAGTCCTATTCCCTGTAGAGTTTCAAATCAAAACCTTCAAGATGGCAGTCCAATTGGGACTAGATTTATCAAAGGCACTAAGACATAGATTGGAGCAACTTAATGAGCTTGATGAAATTAGGCAAGATGCAGTTCAAAGAACTAGTATAGTCCAATAGCAAAGCGTTAAATGGCATGATAAATATATCAAGGAGAGTAAGTTTCAAGCAGGAGGTTGGACACTTTTGTTCGATTCAAAATTCAAAGATTTTCAAGGGAAGTTTTAGACTCATTGGCTTAGGCCATATGAGATTGAAGAAGTCTTTAATAACGGAGTAGTAAGTATAAGGACAATAGATGGAAGAAAAATACCTCTTCTTGTGAATGGTCATTGGTTGAAGATATATTAGAAACCACTTTCAAGATATGAGTTCATTAAGATTTTCCAAAATAACTTTGAAATGAAGCTAGTGAAGAAGAAGAATTCTTCTCCACTAACATAGCCTTTATTTTTCCTATAAAAAAAAATGTATGAGTTTGGAAACCAATCACTGATTGTCATACTTATACAGAAAATACAGGGTGAAAATTAGAGATTTCTGACATCCTATATTCTCCATTTCCTTTCTGTAATAAGTAGTGACAAAAAGCTACATTCATTTTCAGTTTAGAGTCTGCAAATTCATAGTCTCATTCCATCTCATTCTTTTTTCATTTTTTTTACAGTTCCATTTCATCTCACTCTCATATTTCATTTACATTTTATTTTTATAGTTTCCTCCATTTCACCCTATTTCCCATTTTATTTTACATCTCATTCAATCTTACTATCATAACCCATTTCCATTTCATTTTTACACTCATATTCCATAAGCCATACTTCACTTTTCCTTATTTTCACATTCTGCAGCTGATTCCATTCGACAACTACAACTTACTTATCAGTTCTAGCACAATTGTATAGCTCACAAATAAATCATGAATGCAGGAAATTGAAGAATCAAGTTTTGGAGACCAAACATACTAAAAGGTACCTACGGATAAACACCAAAAGAGTTATCAAGCAAAAGGTTAAGTTCTAAAGGTAAAATGTAAAATTTATTTCAAACAGTAAGTTAAAAACATAAGGCATGTATAATATGAATAATCGTATGTCTCCTTAACGAGTCATCATTTGATTTGACTACCACTTCATCATACCACATCTCTGCCATATCTTCCATACTCGGTACGAAATGTACCATAATAACTTCATTATACCACATCTCTGCTACACTCTCCATACTCTATACCTTAATAGTCCCTAATAACTCCATATGTCAACGGTCATGGCTACGATGTGACCAACTTATCAACGTCTCTCCAAACCCTCACCATCTACTTATTCCATGCAAACCCGTAGTTCTTTTTCACCATACCCACAGTCAGTCCATTTTATAGACTAGGAGAATAATTCTAAAGGTTAAGATTTTTTGTGAAAGAGAAGCCATGGGACTCATTGTCAAGAGAGAGCCAGTAGGAGCAAAATATATGGAGTGATACCCACAACTCAAGGAAATGTTGCAGAATGATGGATGGCTCAATTTCATTGAAAAAATTTATGGCTTCCACAAAGAGATCACAAAATCTTTAGCTAGATCATTTGATGGTACAAAAGTAAAATTTGGAGAGATTAAGTTTGCAATAACAAAATCCTACATAACATAGGCTATAGAACTACTAAGACATGGTGAAAGATAGTTCAAAATCAAGGAATTACATAGTGAATCATGGAAAGTGATCCTCAAGAACCTAGGTATGTATGTCTCTGTGTTTAGACAGGGAATTCCTATTTCAGCACTTAAAAGTAAATGGAGAAACATGCTTTTGATATTACATCAATTCATTACCTGTGAGGGGAGATTCGGGTGCATGTATGTCTACCATATACATTTATTGATGAACTTTCTAGAAAATGGAGAAATTAATCTCCCTTTCTTCCTACTAAACAGTTTAAGAAGGATGGCTTCAAATGTACAGAACAAAATGGAATTCATAGACACAACCATGTATCATCATGGGTTCGTAAATATACTAGTTGAGTTTCATTTGAAAAAGATAGGAGATACTTGGGAAAATTCCTGATAAGAAACTATTTCCAAGAGGCACTAGAATCACCTAAAGAGGGTAATGTCAGAAGGAGTAGGAGAAAGAATACCAGTATAACCATTCAAAGCAAACCTGAGTCCTTAATGCAAAAAATGATGAAGAGCTAGTCTCTGAAAAATTGATAGAGATCAGGGAACAAATCAAACAAAAAGGGAAGATGAAAAAGAAAGCTGGTGAAACTACTGGAAACAAACTTGAACCTTCATTACAACAAGATGATGAAAAATTAATCTCTGAAGAGTTGATAGAGATTAGGAAAGAAATCAAGAGAAAAGAAAAGATAAGAAAGGAGAAAAAGGGTACAACGGAGGAGAAATAAGTCCTCTACAACTTAGAAGGAGCTCTAAACTCCCAGGTATGGTAAAGAAGATATCATCAAAGGGGACAAAGTTCATAAATTTAGAAGAAGATACCCCAGTACCATCTCCTGATAATGTTCCATCTGCACACAGTCCTCAAAATTCTCCTGAATAGTATTTAAAAGGTAGACCCAGTAGAAGATCTCAATGCATAGACCCAGTGCAACAATAGATATATGATTATATAGAATCACTGGAGAAGAAAAGTGCCTCAATGGATCCATAATCCTCTGTCAGTCCAGAACCCTCTCTCAATCCGCAAGAACCTCTAATTGACTCTCTCAAACAGGAAATCTATGAGTTAGAGATATTGAATAGACATATCAAGAAAGAAAATGAAACATTGAGGGAACAAAGTAAATTGGATAAGCCTATTCATGATAATACAATTCTGCATCTAGGGCTATGGTACAAGAAGAATAGGAGGTTGAAGAGGAAGAATACAAGCTTGAATAGAATAGTAATTAACCTTAAATAGAAGCTTCTTATGAAAAAACTCAGAATGGCAATCACTTCAAAGAGGAGAAAAAGAAGAAAATTAGATGTACTAGTAGAAGTGTCTAAGCAAATGTAATGGGAAAGAAGAATTCACATTTTTGACAAATTTCATGAGGACATGTAATGATTTTTCAGTGTGGGTATGTTGAACCTCAGAATTACTCTCTCCTCGATAGCTTTTCTCGTTTCTTTCCCTTGCTTTTCCATAAGATTACAGATCCTCATCAATGATAACTCAGAGGTTTTGTCTTAAGGAGGACATTAAATGATTGACATATTATCTTCTTATGTTTTTTCTATTTGAATATGTTTTGCAAATTAGCTACAGAACGCAGCCTATTCTGCAGCTAACTGAGTGTTCCGTAGCTACTTCCATGGTCTGGAAGGTTCCAAATGTCAAATGAAGAAATCAGCCACATGGGCATCTCTAGAATCGTCTCCACATGGATTCTATCCTAGTCACTTAGCCCAAATCGATAAGAAAGCAAGCTCAAGATCGTAATCAAAGGTGGAATCAAACATATGATACCCGAAAGCAATAGGACTCTTCATCTACTCTTTCGTGGTTAATCAATAAATCCAACAGTTTTGTTGCAACATTAACTTGGATTAGCCACCTGTGTTAATAGTTCTCTTGCAAACATCTTGTTCGAATTCAAGTCACTTATAGCTGATCAGACATTTACGCAGTCTTGTTGTAATACGTATAGGCCACCTGTAGCTAGTTTTCCTCAAAGATAGTTATGATTATTTCTTTTTAAATACTGCTTTAATAGAATCGAGAGTGGTTCGAAGAATTTGATGTATTAAGTTCATACTTTCAGCTTTGTATTTTTGGACTTCATTCCTGTCTATAACATAAAATCATGTGTGTGACCAATGATCATTTGAAAAGAGCATTTTCAATTAGTTAGCAGCTCAACCCAGTCAGTTGCAGAGGAACCCTGCACTAAAGGAGGTTTTCTTTCCATTCATTTTATGTTTAGTTTTAATTTCACCATTTGCTTTTAGCAGTATCTCTAACTTAGGTTGATTTCTTTTAGTTTTGATCAATAGCATAATTTTAAAACTCAATTGTGCAGTCTTGTTTCTCCAACAGATTTCACGAAAGGAAACGATTTTCTTTCTAAATAGAGTAAGGTTGAAGTAATGAGAATGCATTGTTAACTAGTTTACTCATTTTTTTGTTATTTATTTTCTAATTTAGATTGTCAATACACTGCGTTAATGAACATTTTTTATCACCATTTCAAGTTGATACCCATCCTAATCTAAATGGTTAAACATTCACTTCACACAATGGTTGAAATCAATCAGTTATCTTTTGCATGTTTTCATTTAGTTCTCTAGATCATAATGTACATAAACTTGCTTGTATTCCATCTCAAGAAGGTTATCTTTCAAAATTGAAGGTTAGAGTAACTAGAAGTACTTCAGTTGATTTCATTCTCTGTATTCATTTCAATATGCATTACAACTTCACCTTTTAATTTTAAAAATTAGATTCATGACTTAGGATTAATGACAAGATAGGAGAGATGCATTGTGTTTCCTTCCTTTAAATTAGATTTTGACTAGTTTTAGCTCTTGGTTCACCATTAGGAAGTTTAGATTCAGTTTCTCATAGTTTAGATTGTACATCATTAGGAATCAAAGAACATAAACCCCCAAAACAATATAAAAATACAAAAACAACAAAGTAAGAAGGGTTAACTAAGCACATATAGTGCACTACACTTCATCAGCTTACAAAGCTCGGTTGATAATTTATGCAAGCAATTTAGGACACTAAATTGACTAAACAGTATGTTAACATCCTCTCCTCCCTCTTGATCTCCTCAAGCATGTTAGACGCTAAATATAGGGAAAGTTACTGAATGATCCACCCATTAGTATATACATATCTTGGGAAAATATTTGGAGTTGAAATATTAACGACATGAGAAAATTCTAGTTAAATCCCCTCACATAGCTTTTCTTCATCAACTCGATATAAGGTTTTTAGGCCCACATTTAATGCTAAAACTCATATTTCCTCACATAACCCTTTTCTAAGAACAAGGATACCCTCAAGCAATTAGATATGGTAGTGTTTGCACATCATTATTTTGCTTGGATGCATAAAATCTTCTTTTAATTCGAATGCCATGGTTTTCCTCACTTGTTTATGTCAAAGGCACCTAGACAAATCATTGTCATCAAAACTTACTAATGGTGACGAAATCCATGCATGGAGGTTAATATTATTACAAGGAGATGATGTGTGATGCTTTAATGTTTCCTTTTTTTAACTAGGTTCTTATAAGTTTCCTTTAGGACCTAAGGTGATAAGAGGTTTTCTCCCTCAACCTTGTCTAAGGCCTTTATATCTACACTTATTATTGAAATTTCCTAACTTATTATTGAAATTTCCTAATGAACTTGATTTCTATCAAACATTTTGCCAAAAAATATAATAAAACCAATAAAAAATATTACAAATAAAATAATTAAATTTAGATTCAAATCACTTTTATCACACCTTTATAATCTTAAGAAATAAAAACAAAAAAATAGTTATCCTTAATTAATTTTAATCATATATTTCTAACAAATATTATTGATTGCTTGATGGTTAATAATACAAAAAAAAAAAATAATTTAAATATAATATTTAAAACCAAATATTATGTTATATAGTGTGAATATGTAATTTTTTTTTGAAAATATAAAATAAATAATCCAATTGAATTATTTTAAAAAATAATTATTTTAAATTTTTAATTATTATGATGGAAATCCTAATAACTAAATCCTACTTGTACATATAAATACAAGAAATAGGAGCTTCACATCACTTTATTATACATGAAAATTTAACATACATCAATTCTCTTAACATATATGATGATATGCCTTTCAAATAAAGTTAAAAAATAGTACCGCCACTTTATGGCCGCGTAATATAATAAATTTCCTCGAGATATAGGATGACTTATTATTTTTGAATAAAGTTAAAAAAATAGTATCACCACTTTACGAACATATAAAGATAAGTTTTGTTAGGTAGAACCACTTCATCGCCATATAAGATAATAATGTGTCGATAAAGTATGGTTGATATGGCCACCCTATCACTACATACAATGATATTGTGAGACATAAGGGCCTAGCATCACTTTGATATATTTCTTAATTTAATGGGTTTTCTTTTTGTATGTGTATAATTTTTAAATAGTTTTTGGAAGCCTTGTTTAGGATTTTTATGTTTTGCTCTTGTTATAGCCTATTTTTTTGAAGAATTAAAAAAAAAAAGAGAAATAAAAAAAATGTTGGAGCAAAGTTGCTTGTAGATATGGTAGTTTATGAGCATTATATGTTAGATATAGTGGTTTAGCATGGCATTGTTAGTTTTGGATTTTTATAAGTTTTTTTTAGCATTCATGTCGTGGTTTTCCTCTTCTACGTTAAAGGTTCCTAGACAAATTATTATGATTAAAATACACTAATTATGTTGAAATCCATGCATGTTGACTAATAATATCTCGAAGGGGCCATGTGTAGTGGTATAATGTTTTTTTTTTCACTAAGTTGTTATAATTTTCCTTTAGGACCTATGCTACAAAGAGTTTCTCCTTCAACTATGCTTAGGGCCTTTCATCTACTATTAAAACCTCCTAATAACCTAGATTTCCATTGAACATTTAAAAAAAAAATAGTAATACCTATAAACAAAATTAGTCATAAAATAATTAAATTTCGTTTTGAACCATTTTTATGACCACTTGTAATCCATTAAGAAATAAAAAATCATGCATCTTTAATTAATTTCAATAATATATTTGTAAGAAAATTTATTTATGTGCGTGATGTATTAATGATATAAAACATAAATAATTTAAATAGAATATTTATAAACTAAATATTTATGTAATTATGTGGTTAACATTTATTTGTTTAAAAAATATAAATATTAAACAATCTAATTAAACTATTTTGTAAAATAATTATTTGGAATTTTATTTTATTTATGAAGCTTAATAACTAAATCCTACTTGTACATGTAAATACAACAAAGAGAAGCTTCACGTCATTTTATTATTCTTGCAAAATTAAGATATATAAATTATCTTAACTTCTATGATGGCATATCTAATACCACCAATTTACAACGAGATAAGATAACAAATTCTCATGACATACTATTTTCGATAAAAGTTAAAAGATAATATAATAGCTTCACTAGCACATAAGATAAATGTTGTTAAGTACAACCACTTCATCACCATATAAGATAATAATGTGTTGGTTAAGTGTTGTTGATTCAACACTTTATCGTTACATATATTGATAATGTTAGAAGGAACCTGGATTAACATCACTTTGATATATTTGTTAATATAATATACATTAAAGTTTATATATATATATATATATATATATATAATATATATAATATATTATATTATATATATATATTATATAATATATGTGTGTGTGTCTGTGTGTATGATATAATCTATTTTCAATTGAGTTTAAAAAATTAGTATTTTTATTTTCTCTCTTATAAAAATGGTGTTACTATCATTACTAGGTGGTGCTAATTTGTGGTGTAGAAGATAGTTTCTTGTTGTAGCTATACATGAGTAGAATTTGTAAATAGTTTTGGAAGATTGATTTAGGCATTTTATGTTTTGGTTTTGTTATGGGAATATTTTCTAAAGAATTAAAAAAAAATAAAAAAGAAGGGAGGAAGTTACATTTAGATATGGAGAAATATGGGTATTTTACATTAAATATGGTGGTTTAGCACATCATTATTAGCCTTGGATTTCTACAAGCTTCTTTTAACACCTATGTCATGATTTTACTAATGTATGTCAAAGGCTCTTAGACACATCATTATGATCAATACTTACTAATCGTGTTGAAATACATACATGGAGACTAATAATATCTTGAGGAGGCCATGTGTGGTGGCTTAATGTGTCTTTGTTTTCACTAGTAACTTATAAATTTCCTTTAGCACCTAAGGTACTAATAGTTTTTCTCGCTTTATATGTGTAGGGTCTTTTTATCCTCACTTATTATTAAAACCTCCTAATAATAATAACCTTGATTTCCATTGAACAATTTCACAAAAATAAATATTTATAAAAAAATGCAATCAATTAATTAAATTGGATTCAAATCATGTTGTATCACCATTTTTATAATCTAAGAATTAAATATCATCTTCTTTAAATCTTCTTTAAACCAAATTTATTTATTTGTTTAATAAATTAAAAATAAAATTAAATATTTTACTAAAACATTTATAAACTAAATATTTATGTAATTAGGTGGTCATTTATTTGTTTGAAAAATATCAATAATAATTTGTAAATTTGTTTTATTTATACGCGCGAGCGTAATAATTAAATCTTATCTGTCCATAGGACAAAAAGAACTTCACATTAATTTATTATACTTGCAAATTTAACCTACAAAATTTATATGATGACATATCTATTTCCAATAAAATTAAAAAATAATACCATCGCTTTACGACCACATAAAATAATAAATTATCTTAACATATAAAAAATAGTACAATCACTTTACTGTTTTAGAATAAACCTAAATCATACTACCATCACTTTAGGAGCACGTAAGATAAGTGGTGTTAGGTACAACAAATTCATCACCATATAAAATAATAATGTGATGGAAAAGTATTGTTGATACCAGCATTTTATGGTAAAGTGTTGTTGATATACCCATTATACCCATTTTATCACTAGATACACTGATAATGTGAGAATGAAAGGCTTAGTATTACTTTGATATATTGGTTAATATAATATTTTTTAAATATATATAATGATATAGTATATTTTTAATTAAGTTAAAAAATAGTATCATTACTTTATTATAATATAAAAAATAGGTTAATTGGTGGTACTAAAACATGGATATTTTTATTGTAGTTGTATATGAGTAAAAGTTATAGATAGTTTTTGAAAGATTAGATTGGGAATTTTATGGTTTAGTCTTGGGATGGGCATATTATCAAATTTGTCTAGATTCTAGCTAAAAATGTGCCCTTTTGCAAGGCATTGACTTATTTATACATTGAAAATGTATCTTAAGCTATGAAAATTTGTAATCTCACCAAAAATTATATCACTAACTTTGACACAAGAAAACCAAAAACATAAAACATTTAAACTCTATTATATTTAAAAATAAATATTCCCCACTCATAAGCTATTAGTTGAAAATATTTTTCAAATCTTACATGCTAGTTTACATCACACTATAAAAATCTAAAAAAAGAAAAGCATGATTATCTTAAAATGAAAAATTAAAGGAAAAAAAAGAGAAAGGAAATCACTTCAATAATCTACCATTTCTTCTACAGTCTTACAAGCCATGAATAAACAAATTTTCTCTATTTTGATTAGTACTAGTATAGATCCATGTTAATCATAATTCTATAGAGATTATTGGTCGAGCAACTAAGGTTAGCGTTTACTATTGGTTGGTGGAAACAGTCGAGCATGCTTGCGCATCCTTCTCTTATCAGGTCGGACCTAAAGGTCCTTAACAGTCGAGCAACCTAAGGTTAGTTTTCGCCTGCTTGAGATCCTCCTCTCCTTTCAGTTCGACCGTTCTAAAGGGTCTTATCAGTCGAGCACCTAAGGTCTTTGGTCGAAGCCTAATTGTCTCTCCTTATCAGTCGAGCATTATATAACATTAAAATTGTTAATTAAAAAATATATCTTTGTTTTTTTAGTTTTAGTGACCGGGACATTATTTTTTAATTTAAAAAATATTTTATTTTTATTATAAAAAAGACGCATGTGGAGTGAGAATTATGCATTATCTTTATATTGGAATGTAAATAAAGTTGTCCAATGAAAAATACCCTTACTGAACTAAATTAAATTATTATATTTTCCCAAACATATAAATATGGAAGACTGATGGAAGACTGAAAAGAGTAATCATACCAACATGAAAATATTTCTAAAACATTTTGACATACACTTGTAGCTTATGTTCCATGTTACTCGTAATCTAGAATTAGTTAAGTCTCCATGTTACGAACTCCCTCATTGGGTAAATGATAAACCCAACTCGGTTCTTCCCCGCTTTCACTTTATGTACTAAACCATGGCAATCATCATTTCTCTTATAAAATTTTCCATATTGTCGCTCTACATTTGGCACAGGGATTCTAAAATTTTATTCACAATTCTTGGGATCTTCAGAATTCCCGGCTCTCACTAATGTTCTAGGATGACGTAATTGTAAACGGTGATTTGTTTGAAATATTAATCTTGATTTATAGTTTCTCAATGATTTGCGTTATCATTAAATCTTACACTGTATATATAGTGAATGGTTGAATAGTTACTGATCTAAGTTGACTTAAAACGCAAGGTAGGTTATTAGTTATTAGTTATATCGCACTTATTTTAACTTAATATATCATAGTTAATGAAATCAATTTGCTTATTTTACCATTTCAATTCCAAAATACAAATTTTGGAATTATAAAATTTGACTACTTAAAACTAGAGTCTGAAATACAAATTACAGAGCTCAATTCTACCGTTCCCAAGAAAATCCATGAAAAGAGAAACAAAAACATCTAACTACGTCCACTTAGTGTGCTACTTGTTGACATGTAACTGCGAGTACGATAAACTTAAATGCATGCCAATGAATACACTTCCATGTGGAAACATGTGGAGTGCACAATCTTCAAAAAGGGACCTTTCCGGTATGTAACCTCCTATCATCTTTCATCCGACAGAGAACTGTTTGACAGACCATTAATTTCTCTTTTGTACCTTCTTCTGTGCACAAATGTTATTATATTTGTTACAGGCATTGTATTTCTCGTTGACGGAGTATAAATATGAGAGTTGGATCTAACATTTTTTTGAAAATTTTCCAAAGTTTTACTTTCGCCAGCAAAAAATTTCCTTATCTTCCTGCAATTTTGGAATTGTGTCATCTATCATACCATTGGTAGGACTTGAACTCTTATTCTGCAACAGCGAGTGATGGCTGCCTTGATGGGATTGACAAGATGGTTTAATGTGTTGCGAAGTTTTTATGCCGTGTCTTGTCAGCCTGACAAAGTACTGCACTGACCTCCAACGATGGGAATTAATTTGAGAGTTGATATAACATTTTGCAGTTGTCTAAGCGTGGTTTAATTTGTAAGCCAATGTAATAAAAAATTACAAGTTTATTAAATTTCTGGAAAACACCGAAACTTTAAACTATTAAAAACGATTTAAAAGGTTTAACAAAATTAGAGCAACAGCTGCTGCGGTCTCTTTATTATCAACCTGACAAACTCCTCCACTTACCTGTATAACCTCAGTGTTCATGTGCGGTAAACTGTCACAGTTCACAGCCACAGATTTTGTAGTCGCGTTAGTGAAGCAGAGGTTGGCATCAATGCAAACGCACACAAACATATGCTAGCAATCAATGCTTTGAACTCTCGAATAATAATATTAATCGGTGAGAATACAGTGAAATCTCGAACAATATTAAACAGTGAAATTAATAGTGGATATACTCTGAACATTAGATATATGAAATTCTTGCAGAAAATAACCGGCACCAATTAGGGTGGTATCTAATCAAAATATTCGTGTCTGATTATTTTTATTCAATGCAACTAACAACCTAATAGTGTCTACACTGGTCTGATAATGGAAGTTATCTGAGATTGTATGGTCCCCCAGGTTCCAGAAAACGTCCACCAGCATCTGGCCTTAATGATACCAAAAATTAATTGTCCAAGGTTGTTTGTTAATTTGTTATTGAAATAATAATTTCGAGAGCTAGTCCTAGATGATGTTAATACCCTAATATAGAAGAATCTAGTCCAAGATGATGTTAATACCATAATATAGGAGAATATATACCTTTGTAAGAAAAGTTCTGAGGATAATGTTTATTATATATTTTTGTAAGAGAAAGTCGTAAAGAGAATGTTTATTACATTATTATATATTTTTGTAGGAGAAGTTGTGAGATAATGTTTATTTATTTCTGCATTGCCAATTGGCTATTTGGGAGGGGGTATTGGACACTTTTGGTATCATGCCAATTAGGTTGTTTATGGAAGTGGTTCAAAATTCATGACAGATTTAGTTTTCTCTCACTGTATTTCATATAGACCATATTGCACTCATTTTTTAGAACAGGAAGAGTAAGGGAGGACTTAATCAAAACTGCTTCCTACTTCTTGGAGTTTGGTCCAACTAATATTGTAAACAAGCATAGAAGTATCATTTGAAAAGATATATGGCATAAATTCCTAGTAAAGGAAGACTTAATCAAAACTTTTTGCTACTTCTTGGAGCTTGGTCCAACTAATATTGTAAACAAGCACAGAAGTATCATTTGGATAGACATATGGCATAAATTCCCAGTGAGTTTCTTTGATGGAGTGTGTTGTAGGAGGAAATGTGGATGCAAGGGTATAAACTGTTATCACTTTTGATGGGAAGGGGCCAGGGTAGGAACAATATGCCAAAGATAGTTGAGCTACCTGGAGTATTGATGGCAGCAAAATGGTTGGTATTGGAGAGCCTACAGTTTTTTGGGGATGCAAAAGGCATTATCGAATGCACTAACTGACACAATAAATTCAACCCTCCTATTGAAAAAAATTGGATGAAGAGCATCAAGACAATGGAAAACACTGTAAAAAGAGCTTCGGCCTAAATCACATGAGAAACATAACAACTATATTTGACTCTAGGACCAAGGCTGTAAATAAATTAAATCTTATTATTATTTATTGTTTTAATTATTGAGATGTAAATTAGCGGATAATATCCCAAGAAATTATTTGTTTAAATTGAAGGTTATTTAAAATTTTTAAATAATTTAAGTTATATAAATTAATAAATAAAGTAATTTAAGTTAATAATATAAATAATCTAATATATAAAATGAATATATTATATTTCCAGAGATAAGGTTGAAATATTATTAAAATTAGTTAGAATATTATTCTAGCTTGTAATTAGTTATCGTTGGCAGCATTAAGTTCTTCCTAGAAATATAAATATTATCATCTTTCTATTATCTCTAGAAATATAATATTATCATCTTATTAATATTAGATTTATTAATATATATAACGTAAATTACTTATTTATTAATTTATATAACTTAAATTATTTAAAAATTTTAAATAACCTTCAATTTAAACAAATAATTTCTTGGGATAATATCCGCTAATTTATTAATCTTACCTAATTTCTCTCATCTCAATAATTAAAACAATAAATAATAATAAGATTTAATTTATTTACAGCCTTGGTCCTAGAGTCAAATATAGCTGTTATGTAGCCGTTAGAGTCTCTACTCAACCTATTTAAATTGCCAAAGCCTGATCTGTTTCTTCAACTTGTCCT
>APFE030753280.1:0-12021 GCA_000404065.3 Pinus taeda
TGAAACGAGGTGTGAATGATACGGAAAACAGGTACAAAGCTCGGCTGGTTGCAAAAGGATTTTCTCAGAAAGCTGGCATAGACTTTCATGAGATATTTTCACCAGTGGTTAAAATTGTTTCAATTAGAATTGTGTTAGCATTAGTGGCTTTGTTTGATTTGGAGTTGCAGCAGTTAGATGTTAAGACTACATTTCTACATGGTGATTTAGATGAGGAAATATATATGGAACAACCGGAAGGGTTTGTTCAGCATCGCAATGAGAAATTTGTTTGCAGGCTCAAGAAGTCATTATATGGCCTGAAGCAGTCGCCTCGGCAGTGGTATAAGAAGTTGATTCTTTCATGTTGAGTCAGAAATATGTTAGAAGTGAATATGATCATTGTGTTTATTTCAAACAGTTGAATAATGGCATATTCATTATCTTGGTATTGTATGTTGACGATATGCTTTTAGCAAGCAAAGCATAGAAGAAATCAACAGGTTGAAGGCTCAGATGGCAAGGACATTTGATACGAAATATCTAGGAGCAGAAAGACAGATTTTGGGCATGGAGATTTTCAGAGACAGGAGCAATGGTAAGCTATGGCTATCACAACAAAAGTATATTGAGAAAATACTTTTGAGATTTGGTATGGATAACGTGAAGCCTGTTTCAGTCCCTTTACCTTCCCATTTTAAGCTTTCTTCGAGTTTATGTCCTAATACAGATGAAAAAAAGGATTATATGTCTCAAATTCCATATGCCAATGCAGTAGGGTGTTTAATGTATGCGATGGTTTGTACTCGACCAAATATTTCACATGCAGTTGGGGTTGTTAGCAGGTACATGGCAAATCCGGGTAAAGAACACTGGTCAGCAGTGAAATGGGTGCTTCGGTATTTGAGAGGCACAAGTAGTTATTATATTTCTTACAATAAGAGTAGTGAATTTGTTTGCGGATATGTTGATTCCGATTTTGCAGGTTATTTGGATAAGATAAGGTCAACTTCAGGGTACGTCTTTACTCTTGCAGGTGGAGCTATCAGCTGGATGTCAAAGCTACAGAACATTGTGGCTTTGTCCACTACTGAAGCAGAATACATTACTGCTTCTCATGCTTGCAAAGAGGCGGTTTGGTTGAAAGGTTTGCTTGGTGAGTTTGGTAGGTTACAGGACAACATCAGGTTACTTTGTGATAGTCAAAGTGCAATACATTTGGCTAAGAATCCGGCTATCATAGTAAATCAAAGCATATTCCAATTAAGTACCATTTTGTAAGACAGGTTATCACTGAAAGGGGAGTCTCTCTTGAAAAGGTGCATACGAAGGAGAACTGTGCAGACATGTTCACGAAACCAGTTTTGTTGGAGAAGCTAAAGCTACGTTGGTGTTTGGCTTCTCTTGGCTTGTAGAAAAGATAAAATAATAATAACAGGGCATCAGGCTAATTGTTGTCAAGGTGGAGATTGTTGAGATTTTTTGTTTGGATTAAGATAGGCAAAATCTCAGTTGATGACAACAATAGGAACCAGTTCCTATATTAGCTCCAGGTTGTTGGGAGATGATTAATGCCTCCTATATTTGATGTGAGTGAGTTAATGAGGTTGTTAGATTCTCTTTGCTATATAGCAGGCAACCATTCGGATGTTTGCTATGAGGGTGAGAGCTTTGTGAGGATTTAATTATGTAATCTCCTGTTTGATTAATAAGATTGCCGATGCCTATGTTGTGTGGACGTAACCCAGATTGGTTGGGTGGACGTAGCTGTGCATCTGATCTCCAACAATGCCTTTGGCTCGACTTCATTGGTTTTGATATGAGCCAATGGGTGAAGTTACTCTCGCTGGCTTTTTAGAACTATTTGTATTAGGTTCAACTCATGTGCTCTAGAGATTGAGTCACCACCTGGGTCTGTTCATAGCTGTCAATGTAGCTGTGTCATCGGGGTTGTATTTGTTGGCTACTTTCCAACCAACCGTTCGTCCGTAGGACACCCCTCTCAGAAGACTGGACATCGATGAAAAAGAGATATATAAATACATATACAATGCATCAAATCTAGAACTACAATTTTTATGGTTTCTACCTATGTATAACTCTGTGTAAACTGGTCCTACATTCAAGAAGGCACACACGAGTATTTGTTCCAGACCGTTAAAGACAATACCTAATTTGGGTCCGAGCAGATTAATGTTTGTTGGGGTCTAGGGAATCATAAAATGTCAAAACTATGGTGGAAAATCGGTGTGTATCCCTGATATATCATTTTATGAACAATTATTTCAGGATGTCAGTTCCACTCTCAGATTTGAAATCAACCAAATTTTTACTGTTATACAAGATGTTACATCTGGGAGAGATTTGAAAAAGTTTCTAATGGTCTGTGAATCTATAACTGCTATACGTGATAGTTGAATATTTTGCTTTGTTTTAATGGTGTACGTGTAATTCTATCAATTGGAACCAACGTATGTTAGGAAAATCTCTTGCATTAGAGGCTCACTAAATCTGTAGGTATAGTGAAATACTCAATTTCAATTGGAAAAAATGTTTGTAGGCAACAATGAGATGACATTTAGAGGCTCTGACTACATAAGTGTGACAACATGACGACTGCTAAAAAGATAAAATGACACTAATTTGAAATGAATTTTAAAAAATGTCTAGCTACTTTTAAGAAACCAAAGAATATATCTTCATAAACAGTGCAAACTCATTACTCATCATTCTATTGTGTAAATGTAAGAACAAAACTTTGGCAGTATAAAACATTCTGTCAATGTAAAACACTTCGATTTTCCTCTTGGTTTTTTCAACAACTTGTTTTAGAAGGCTTTGTGGCCATGGATTTTGAGTTGATCGTTTCCCTATTTCTGACACAACCTTTTAATTACTAAGATTTAGTTTCCTGGTTTGAGGAGTTTTCCTATATGAAATTCAAGGTTCTTTCTTAGTAGTTTTTGAATTTCTTTTCCCTTTAGTTAAAGCTTAGATAATGTTAACTGTAAGTCGTCAGGCTTCAGAATTTTTTTTTCTTTGGTTTGAAAATTGTCCGTTTTGCTTCATTTTCATATATTTTTCTAGGTTCATTAATGCATTTCAATTCTGATGACTAGTTGCGTTATTTCCTTCTTGAGATCTAGCCGGAAATATTTTTCTAAATCTAGGAGGGTCACAGATTGGGAGAGAATAGTCTATTTTCAAATATTTAGTTTCTTGAATCTTTGTAGTGTCGTCATAGCCCAAGAATCCTTTTTAGTTTCACTTGTTATGAAGGTTGGCATCATGGAAAGAAATTAGTTGGAAGTCTTAAGTGCCTTGGACATGAAAAAATGCAATGGTACTATTTTTCCATTGGAAGTAATAATCCCAACCACCGGGTTAAACACCTTGACAACACGAGTTAGAGAATAGTCTATTTTCAGATATTTAGTTTCTTTAATCTTTGTAGTGTGGCCATAGCTCAAGAATCGTTTTTTAGTTTCACTTGTTATGAAGGTTGGCATCATGGCAAGAAATTAGTTGGAACTCTTAAGTGCATTGGACCTGAAAAAATGCAATGGTATTGTTTTTACTATCTATTGGAAGTAATAATCTCAACCACCGAGTTAAACATCATGATAGTAGCAATACTTGTGACAAGTATTTTTCCAAGTTGTGTTTATGTCGTTAATATGTGTCAGAAGTATTTTTGCATGTTGCCTCTATGCTTGAAGATGGAAAGGCTCAAGCTAGAATAGGAGTACCGAGTGAACCATTCCGAAACGCAACAAATAATTTAAGGCATTTACTGTATTTTGGTAAATATATATGGGAAAGTATTCATTTTGTGACTATCACCCACACTCCACATACACATGTGCGTGATTCTGATCACGGTCAACAAAAACAATGTAGTAATTATTTACTCTCTCATGCATTAATGTAAAAAATGTATGTTGAGATAAAGAGGCATGTAAAAGTCATTCTACACACCGTGTTTATTTTGGTGGGTGTGTGGAAACAACACTTAATGTGTTTTATAGTGTGTTATTCCCCTTGAAGTGAAAATCTCTCTAAACCTTGATTCTACATGGTGAATGAGCCGTAGTCTTATATGAACATATTTTTCATGAATTAGAAGTTAATCCTAAGTTTTATTGTTGGTCCAACCTGTGTCTTTTTTTCTGTGAGTGAACAATGTCTTTTCTTTTAAGTCTCTATAATAGCTCTATGTAAATCTAGCAACACGAAAGCTAGTTGCGCGAAATCAGCTTGGCGAAAGTCATAGAGGTGCGTGAAATTAACTTCACCTAGTTGCAAGGAAGCTAGTTTGGCGAAATCAGGTTCGCGAAAGTCATAGTGCTGAGCGAAATGAGCTTCACAAAAGTCACATTGCTCTACCTTTCCATGTAAAACTTCTTGGCATAAATCCTCTATGCATAAATTTTTTTGCAGCATGGTATTAGAGCCCATTAAACTCTGTTAGTTTAAAAACAAATGTTTTTACTATGAGTTAAAGTTGTTTTGAGGGAAGATTGTTTTTAGCATATTTACTAGTAGGTAAAAAGTTTTTTCTTCACTCAGAAATGGAAACATCAAGCACAAGCTTGACTAATCCTCATTGTTGGGTCCCTATAATACTAGTGATTACCACATTACTATTGTAGTTGTACCCCTTATTAATATCGTTGTGCGCCTATTGTCCCCATATTGTTATTACTGTGCCCCATAGAATCCCTCTATTGTTATTTTTGTGGCTTTATATTATTATTGTTAGGTCGGGTGGGTTATATTGTGACTCCTTAGACTCCTATATATAGAAATGAGGTTTTATCATTTGAATCATCCAATAATTGTTCATTTATGTAATGTAGAGGAGGTTTCCCCCTCGAAGAGGCTAAATTATAAGGCATTGATCTATCTTTTCTATCTTTTCTTGAGCTGGTTTCATAGAATTTGGTATGAGAGCTTTGGATTCTAAGATTTCGTTGCTCCAAACATGTCATTGTGGAATTTTACCTATAATTTTTGTTCTGCGATGTTTCAGAAGCTACAAAAAAACCAATTTGAGAATACATCGCACGGAATCTCAGGTCCGAATTTTAGAGCTTGTCGCGCTATATTTTCAGAGATATGAACTGAGGAAGTTGGTCCTTTTGCAAAATCCTGAGTTACATTCAAAACAGGTGACGTGGGGAAAATCGTCATAACCTTATCTCTGAGCATCAAATTGAAATTTCAAAAGAAGGTACAAAAATAGGATAGACTGTAGTTTCTTGTATATATTTTTCAAAGCCAAGGATCAAAACAGGGAAACGTGGCACGTCATACAAGTGCGCTCTACTCAATTAGTCTATAATGAGGTCACTGTGGGAGATTTGGCATAACGCTTCATTGGAGAATCCAATTGGGGTCAGACTAGTGGCATTGGAAAGAGGACACAGACGGCTACCGCAGATCGCAATTTCAGAACCAGATGATCTGAAATTACACAGATACATCAGAGGCAATATCAAGCTCCTATAAAGTGAAAAAAGGTGCGTATATTTTTTTGAATGTTTTCTTAAACTTGGTTTGAAAAATGATTTTGAAGGAATTCAAAGTGCATAGTGAAGCATTATTATCAGTAATTGATGCCATAAAGAAAGAAAATGGAAACACCTAGTCGGCGACTTGAAAGCTCTAGCATGACTCATGAAGAAGAAGAAGAAATGAAACATGATATATCAAAATTACGAGACCAAGTGCAACAAGTGTCACTTGCACGAAAGGGAACAAAATCTAATATGGATTGTTTAAAGAAAGGTGTAGAATCTAAGATGAGGGACGTGGAAGCTAAGATGGATGATTTGAGGATATATTTGAAGACAAACATGGAAGAATTGAAGATAACTATGAATAAGTTTCTACAAGAAAGGGTCACTAAGGGTGAAAGAGTAGTAAAGGAAACTCATGATGAGCACAAAAGAAATGTTAATCATGATTCCATAGACTCTAATGTTGGATCGACGACCCACCATATTCCAAAAATCGATATGAGAAAGTTTGATGGCAAGGATCCCGCAACATGGATATTACACATGGAGCAATTTTTAGATCTCAATAATGTGTAAAACACACAAAAGGTACGTATGGAAACTTTATATTTGGAACCAAATCAGTTTGTATGGTATCAATGTCTTTGCTCTCGTAAACAATTTATCACTTGGGAAATTTTTACGAAAGAATTGATAGCACATTATGAGGATACAAAAAGCAACATTGTTTTTTAGCCAACTGATAAGTCTCAAAGAAAAGGGTTCAATAATGGAGCACATTGAGGAGTTCCAAAAATTGAACAT
The DNA here is from genome assembly GCA_000404065.3 of Pinus taeda. NCBI lineage: Eukaryota > Viridiplantae > Streptophyta > Pinopsida > Pinales > Pinaceae > Pinus > Pinus taeda. Next base: position 6,306 of record APFE030753280.1, read on the forward strand.
AAGGGTAAAAGATATTCCAGAGGAGCATAGGATTGATGTGTTCCTAGGTTCTTTAAAGGATAATATCCAACATGATGTTTTCCTTTGGGAACCTGATTCATTAGAGAAGGAATTCAGGTTAGCAAAAAAAATGGAAAGAAAAATTATGGCAACCACGAAGCATACCACTCACATATATAAATATAGAAGTGTTGTTGTCACTAGTCTTCCACAACCTATAAGGTTGACACCACAACAAATGGAAGAAAAAAGAGAAAAATGGATTTGTTACAGTTGTGATAGCAAATACACTAAAGGTCATAAGTGTGCTGAGAAGAAATTATTCTACATAGATTGTGAAGAGGAAGAAGAAAAAGAGAAAGAAAGGTCAAAAGAAGAGGATATACTCCAGGAACAAAGCCTAGATGAAGAACAAATGAATCCGACCATATCTTCTAATGCTTGGAGGGAATTTAACATTGTCCAAACCATCAAGATAGGAGGAACAATCAAGAAAAAAGGTAATAGTGTTGATTGATTCAGGAAGTACTCACAATTTTATTCATTGTAAGATAGCAAAAGAATTGAATTGCTTCTTATATCCAGCACCAGAGTGTCAAGTGATGGTTGCAAATGGAGGAACAATTAATTGCTCTGGAAAGTGCCATAATATCTTCGTTCAAACCGCCGGCCTCCTGAGATACACGCTCAGCGCACCAGCATTCTAACCATACAAGGAAACGTTGTTTCTTGGCTTCTATAATGGAGGGAGAGACTGCTTGAGTTTGTTAGCCTTCTCTGAGTCAAAGACACATAGAGTGTAAAGATACTTCTTACACCTATCCTTGAACTTCACTACTGGTGCCCACCGTTATCAACACAACGACCAAGAGAGCCGCATATGCGTAGTTGCCTGCACCTACCATTCTCGCTCACACTCACAATGCGCCAGTTACTGCAAATTGATGTGGAAAATCCCAAATCCTAAGTGCAAATCCTATTGAGAAAATGTGAATCTCACACAGGCCAATACAAATTCGAAGCGGAAATCTCCCTGCTCGAGGTTCAAGTATTTGGTGGGTTCGAGCAAAACGTGCATCTTTGCGATGGGCAATCAGAAGAAAATATTTGATCTCGCTTATTCTTTTAGGCATGGCTTCTAATAATGGTGCTCTTCCACCTTGGTGCTGCTTGTAAATGTTTTCAAGCAAGTCTTGAGGGATCTCAAAGAAATGACCCCATCGGCTAGTCTCTGAGCCTCAAGGACTTTTACCCCAAGGAATGTGAGTATGGATCGGAATCTTTGGATCCAAGCGTTGGCAGGTGAGAATAGAAAATACTTGAAAAAGAAAAAAAAAATCGTTATATGATGGGATTGTCCGCCACCTAGTTCCGCTTGCATTGCTGGAGAACCGGGGATAGCTTTAGCTCTCCTCTCCAAATATTAGGATGGCAGATTAAATATCTTTGTTGAGTGTTGGTTTCACAGTTATGAAAATACTTTTGTTTCCAATATAATAATATATATATATATATATATATATATATATAATATTGAAAATGAGGTCTCCGATGGGTAACCGGTAGTGGTGGAAAAACATCTATTTCCCTACTAAAAAAAAATATAGCTTCGTGCGTTTATTCATATTGATGTGAAGTCTACATATATATATTTTTCATGGCTTATAAGATTCAATAATTGGTAATCTGTATCAAGGAAGCTAATGTTATGTTTTATGTTTAATACACAGTCTTGGTGTATTACATTAATTGCTGCCACACCAACGCTGGTTTGCTGAATCTCAGTAATGCCCTTTTGAATACAATTTTACTCTATATTGGCAGAAGTATTTTTCTATCAGCAAAAGTAATTTTTTTTTACAGAATGCATTCAATCATATTCATGGTGTGAATAGTTCTCACTGGCAAGGAGAACTATCCTGAATGGTCCCAAATGATAAAACACACCCTCATCTTCAATGAGTTGTGGAAAGGAGTGTGTGTCGGAGAAGGACACAATGACCCAGTACATCCTACCTCAGACAAAGAACTCGTCATTTGGGAAAACAAGAACAACAAAGCTTATGCATTAATCACAACATCTGTAAATGAAGAGGTGAGTCACCATATTTCGTCATATTCAACTACCTTTGAAGCCTTACAAAAGCTGAAAGAACTCTATGACTCACAATCTGCACTTGAAGTCGTTCAACTCATGATTAAGCTCTTCACTCTTGAACTGGAAAATAATGATCCTCTTGCTCTTGCATCTAAAGTAAAGTCTATAATGCATGATATAAAATCCACTAAGGTTGAATTGGATATTCCTCTTATTTCTTTTCTCAAGGCACTCTATCCTACTTACTCCAATTATCTTGAGTCATTGCAAGAAAATGGAAATCTCAAAGATATAACCTTTGACTCTCTTGTGAAAACGTTTGCTGAAAGAGAGAAAGCTTTTGGGAAGAAGACAATTCCTGAATCTTCTGAAGAGGCTATGTGCCTTTCTCATAAAGAAAAGCATCCTACTCAAGATTCTATAAGAGGAAGAGGTGGACAAAGAGGAAGAGGAAGATATTTTAGAGGCAGGGGGGTAGATATTCTCAAGGAGAAAAGGTAGATCTACACTGTATTCACTGCAAAAGAAATGGATCACATGATGCCTCTACATGAAAGCTACCATGGGACAAAGTTGAGCAAAAAAGAAACCAACAGAAAGGTAAAATCGATGATACAGACAAAGGTAAAGCACCTTAATCCACTCACTATGTTGAGGCACAATGTAACATTGGGGTAAATGAAGATTTGTTTAATGCTTCACTTGCTTCATGGAAAAATGATTGGTTGCTTGATTCAGGAGCAACCTGCCACATGTCTCATAGAAAATATTTTTTCAAATATTTCACTGACAATGTTGATGGAGCAGTATACTTTGCAGATCAATCAAAAATCAAGCCATCAGGGCTTGGCACAATCAGGCTTAAACTGCCTAGTCTTCCAGACTTTATTCTGGATCATGTTCTATATCTCCCATAGCTTAAGAGAAACTTGTTGTCCTTGGTCCACATCCGCCAACAAGGTCACTCCATTCATATGTTTGATGACAAGCTTGAGGTAAGAAAAGAATCTGACCACTCACTTGTAATGAGAGGAATAGAAGAAGAAAGGCTTCTCAAACTGCAAGGAACATCTGCTCATGCACAAAATTTCTCATACAATTCTCATCATGAAGAAGGTACACTTCCACCAAGTTTATTATGGAATGCTAGATTTGGACATTTGAACTATGGCAATCTCCACGTATGGAAGAAAAATGGTGTTGCTGGTTTGCCTACAATTCCTAGAAAACTTAAGCAATGTGATGCTTGCATTCTAGAAAAGCATAGCAAACAATATTTTCATGATTCACATTCAAGAGCACATAGGAAACTTGAACTCATTCATTCAGATTTATGTGTTCCAATGCCTATTTCTTCTGCAAATGGAAATAAATATATCATGACATTTATTGATGACTACACCACAATGTGCTAGGTTTATTTATTCAAAAACAAATCTGATGCTTTTCAAACATTTAAGAATTTTCATAAATTGATAGAAAATGATGCACAATCTCACATTGGGTCTATTTGCACTGATAATGGAAAAGAATACACATCAAATGAATTTGAAAACTATTTTCGCCAACATGGGATCAAACATCAAACAATTGTGCCTTATAATCCCCAACAGAATGGTGTAGCTCAAAGAATGAATAAAACAATATTGAATATGGTGCGATCCATGCTTTTCTTAAAAAATGTAAAGATAATGTTTTGGGCTGATGTTGTTCTATGTGCTGCATATATAAAGAATAGATGTCCATCTAATGCTATAAGAAACAAGACTCCTTATGAATTGTGGTATGGACATGTTACTTCGGTAAAACATCTCAGGGTTTTGGTTCCACCTGTTATGCTTTGATACCAAAGTTACATAGAAACAAACTTGGTGCTAGAAGTCGTAAGTGTATCCTCCTGGGGTATTCAAACACCTCCAAAGCATACCACCTCTATGATGAAGTAAATAAAAATTTTGTTGTATCTAGAGATGTAATTTTTCTTGAATCATCCAAAACTAACAATGTTGTTGAGCGGCAACTTGATCACTTGGATAGATTTACAAAAACAAAATCATTTCAAGAATTTGATAATCAGATTCCACATCTTGAAGGGGGGATTCCTATACTAGATCAACATGTCGAATCTTCTTCTAAAGAGCACTCTCCCCCGCATGAAACTCCAACAACGGATGATGCCTTAAGTGATGTAATTGATAGAATTGGGAGACTCAATCTTGATTCAATCCTAATTCAATCAACAGAGCAGCCTAGACCATCTCAAAAAGTTCCCCCATAGTGGCTGACGAAGACACTTGAAAGTGTTCATCCTGATGAAGTTGGAAAGACACAAACCAGAAATTCAAACCGACAAAATGGAGGTGATGTAGATGACTTTAATTCACCTGTTGATATGGATGTTTCTTATGATTGTGAATTGAAATTGTCTATATGTTTTGAACCAAATTCCTTTAAAGAAGCTGCTTCTCATGATGAATGGAAAGAAGTGATGCAAAAGGAGTATGATGCCCTCATAAAGAATGGCACTTGGAAGCTGGTTGATCCTCCATTTGGAGCCAAACCAATTGGTTGCAAGCGGGTCTACAAGAACAAGTACAAATCTGATGGCTCACTTGAGAAGCATAAAGCTAGGCTTGTGGCAAAGGGTTTTGCACAGAAGGAAGGGGTCGATTATGAGGAAACTTTTGCCCCCACAACAAAATGGGCCACCATCCGGACACTCTTTGTGCTAGCAGCTCAGAACGGTTGGAAATTCCATCAAATGGATGTAAAAATTGCTTCTTGAATGGAGATATAAAAGATAATGTGTTTATGTCCAAGCCTGAAGGATTTTTTGTGCAAGGACATGAACATAAAGTATGCATACTTGTGAAGTCCTTGTATGGCTTCAAACAAGCACCGCGAGCCTGGTATGAAAAAATAACTGAGCATCTTCTGAAACTCAATCTCAATCATTTTGATCTTGATGATGCAACTTTATTTGTCAAGAAAGTTGGCAAAATAGGTGTATATCTTGTGGCATATGTAGATGATCTTTTAATGACAGGGAACAATCAAAGCTACATTGCATCCATAAAGAAGGAATTGGGGAAAAGTTTTGAAATGACTGATTTGGGCTATGTTCATTACTATCTTGGCATTGAAGTAACCTAGCATCCAAATTCCATATTTCTTTCTCAAAAGAAATACATTGGAGATTTGTTGAACAAGTTTCTCATGACAGAGTGCAATCCTATTACTACTCCAATGGAACAAAGCATAAAGCTCACATCTATTGAAGAAAAGGAATTTGAGGATGCAACAAAGTATAGACAACTTGGAGGAAGTATCAACTACCTAACTACTACCAGACTAGACATTTCATTTGCTATTGGAATCCTCTCCAGGTTTATGAAAAAGCCTTGTGAGGGACATTGGTCTGCTGAAAAAAGAGTTCTAAAGTACCTGAAGGGAACTCAAGACTTTGGAATCAAGTAGACACAGGTGGATGACTTCAGTTTGATCAGATACTCTAATTCAGACTTTGATGGAGACAAAGAAACTGGGGTATCTACTTCAGGATATGCTATGAGTCTTGGATCAGGAGCTGTCTCCTCGAGATCATGCTAACAATCAATT
>APFE030753280.1:12518-35539 GCA_000404065.3 Pinus taeda
GATTGGGTGAATTTATGTAAACAATTAAATTAGGAATGTGAACAGTCATCAGGAGATGAACTGAACAGTCACACCCTACTGTATATAACAATAACATACCTGATGGAATCAGACGAATCAGTTTTTCTGCCTAATGGAGTTAATGCCTGTCCTGACACCCTCCATTGCATTCTCGTACTTATCATTATTAGCTGGGTCAATTGGGACTACTATCATCTTCAAGGCGAAGTGCTTGACACAATTTATTTCAAGTACGGATAAGATTCTGGCCTTCTAGACTACGATGTTTGAGGCTCTATCGAGTTTTCCTGGTCTATTAATTCATTTCCATTTCACTGCTCCTCTAATTCCCTCCTAGAATTCCTTGGTATGACTCCCTATGATCCTTGATTTACCTCCTAGAAACCCTTCTAGAAATGTCGATATGCGGTCACTCCGTTCCTTAGTTTCGCTACACCATTGATCTGGATTTCTTTGCTAGAGACCATCCATAACAACTCCCTCCTCCTTGGTCTTTCTGTGTTAGATATTTTTCTAACTGTAATACCCCAATAGCTCCACTCTACAACTTACCCACAACCTCCTAAACCCCAGCAAACTGAAGGTTAGAGCTCCTAGGCTCTGTGCAATTCCAATACCAAAACATTAGCCTCCTTAGCCAACTGTGTTAGCCCTCTTGCCCTCTGCGTCAGCCTACCTTTGCTATGCAGGAGCATCATGGTTCTAAAAATGCGTACATTTAGTACAATGTAGGTGGTATTATGTTTTCAAAAGAGTGGTTTTCCTAAGTATTTAATTCATGTAAGTTTAAATATTTTGAGTGATTTAGGTGAGACATTTAGAATAGGAGTTAATTAAATATTGTGGGGATATTTGTAAATGTTCTCGAATGTAGGAGAACATGAGTGATGATGAATGATTATCATGGATTGACATATTGTAAATATTAGAAAGTAGTCCATGATTTATGGAGGACCCTTATGACTAGTTGAAAGTTGAGATCCTCAGGCGATAAAGAAGATATTTTAGGAACTAATTGAGGACTTAGAGGATTTTTAGGATGTAGTTGAGAAGATTGAGGATCTCAACGATAATTGGAAACATAATACTTTTGTACAAATATAAATCTCAAAGGCATAAGGCAAGAAAAGGACAGAATTAAGAATAATCCTTAGATAGGAAATAAATAGGGTTTGGATTGTATCCTACAAGCATTGAAGCGAGAAAAAGACTCTTTTGTATATACATTTGTTTTTGAATACAAAGATTCATTTTTTGAGTTATATAATGTGTATTAAGAAATTAATTGATAAATTATGTGTATACTGGAGAAATCTGTTTAATATACACATATGCATGAGAATTTCAAGCAAAGAACGAGTACAGAGAAGGAATATAGAGGAGGATAGTGGTCGAAATCTATGAATCCGATTAAAGAAATCAACACAAAGCTCAGAAGTAGTAGTTTTAAAAAAGCACATGGAAGAATAACTCAAGAGAAGAGTGACATAGAAAAAGGGAACTAAAGACAGAAAGGGCGAGAAGAATTCCTTTATGAATTTGAGGAGAATTGACAGAGGACCTAAGCACAGATAAGAAGAGAATATATGGCCAAGTGGAGATCAAATTATGATCACGGTGAAACGTTCCTGTGTTGTTGGAGATAATCGCATGATTATGGAGGGTGTAGATACAATGATAAAAAGGTCAAAGGGTAGCATTAACCTTATGCTAGACCTGTATATGGTATGAATAAGAGGGAAAGAGCATGATATTGTGTGGATCATAAGAATTAAATGCTTTGTGTAGCCATCCCGGAGATGAAGTTTGATTACAAGGTGGAGTGGAGTAACATTCAATGATCCACGTTGAATGTAATCTGAGTGCCAAAGTGAAATGTGTAACTGTAGAGGTTAGGAGGCTATGGTTTTCTTGATCATGTTTGAAGGTCCACACTCAATCTTAACCATCAATCGCATTTTCAACCGCTTACGTCACAGTCAACTATGGGGGTTAAGTTTTTTTTAACCCGTGTGTCAGTTGAAGGGTTGCAGACTATAGGATTTGATTGCCTACATTATCCAATGGATATGAGGCCATAAAAAAATCTGACTTTAACTCCAAAGGTGGACCCGAACTTTTATAGACCAAGAGTTTATAAACCATATTGGCTCTGTAAGGGCAGTTAAGTGTCATGAAAGTTTCTCTTGTGATATCAATATTGACCATTAGATCAAGCGTGCCTTGATCAAACGATGGAGGATGGAAATTGGGTTTGTTTATCAGGTGGATCAACGACTGTCAGATTGAATGGTAAGATCAACAATGTAGAGTGAAGCATCTGTGCAAAAAGGGAAAGTCAACGTGGGAAATCAACATGGGACCAATTTCTATTCAATTGTTGTTCAATTGTTGTTAAATTGTTGTTCAATTGCCCAGCGGACACGAGAAGTGGGTGGACACGAGTTTATTTTATTTGGAGTTCGGTTGTGTGCATTTAGGTGGGACCGACGTTCGTTGGTGGATTATGTGTTATATCGCTGCTTGATGATTGGTCGGGTTTTTGTTAAAACCCATCAATGTAAACGCCTCTTATTTGTATAGGTGGGCCATAACCCATAGGTTCACGGTAATGTTATTATGAAAACTAGGGAAATTGCCTTTAGGCAGTTTTTCCTGCGTCAAAGTGGTATCAGAGCTAGAAAAAGCTCTTTTGGGAGAAAATTAGAGTGGGTATGCTCTACAGAAGAGAAATCATAGTGGGTTTGTCTTTTGAAATAATTCAGAACCTATGGAATTATTTTATTTCATAATGAACTCTCTAAACAGAGAACAAACTTTGAAGGGTTTCCTTTGAAAAGAGAACGAGAGGAATTTTCAATAAACCAAAGTGGCATGGTAAAAGAGAAGAGAACAATGAGTTCTGAATCTCATTGAGGTAAAAAAAAAAATTGATTTTCTTATTTGACTTGAAATTGGTAATTGATAAATTGATTTTTGAAAGAACAGTAAAAAGGTAGAAGAAAAAATCTACTTTGGGAGAAAGTAGATTAGATTATTGAAAAGAAAAATTGACGAAATTGTTTATGAAGGGATAGTGAAAAACTACAACAACAACATGTGTTCAAAAAATTGGACAATAAGGTATGGTCTTCATGGTTTTAGTTAATTAATGATGATTTATTGATTGAAAAATGCTATGAATATGTTTGATAATTGTAGCAAAGAACAAGGAAGGTTTTTGATGATGATAGCAACGAACCTATCTAACTAGAGGTTGGAAGAAAGGAGAAAGGTGACTGGGTACAGCAACGAGAGGAGCAGTGAGGCTCTAAAAGGTTCAATAGAGTAAACCGAGAGAGAGAATACCTAGGAAGAGATCAAGCTCAGAGAGGAAGCTTGATAGGGTCTTGAGTAGCAGGAGAATAATGCTACAAGAAAAGGCTATGTTGCAGATCAAAAATCAGGCATGGATGAGCTCATAAGGGAGAATGGCCATGGAGGGTCATATAAGAGGTTCTAGAGAATGCCATATAGGTAAGATGAGTAATGAGGAGCGAGAGAGAAATATTTCAGTGATGAGAGTATAGTTGGAGATACTACAGGGATGGTTATAAGAGAAAGAGAATGAAGACCAAATGCATGGTTGGATTACGAAAAGGAAAGTCCAATGGCATAAATTACAAGTGAAGTAGGAGCATAGAGTTAATGCTCAAGTAAAGGAAGAGTTACTCATATTAAATGAGTATATGAAGAAGTTTTGGTATGTGAACCAGAACATGGTCCATTGATTTCTGAAAGTAATGAAGAGATAGAGGGAAAATGTACTAAGGGACTGAATCATATGAAGGATTCAGAGTGACAAGAAGACTTGATGTCTTAATCATCAACCGAGACCGAAAGGTCTTGTATTTTTAAAACTAATGATTTGTGTATGATTACAGGTACAACATAGTGTGATGAACAAACTTTAGAGTTTGTTAAGAAGGAGCAGAATCTGAAATCTATTCAGATTAAGATTGAGATAGCAAGATCTCAAAAACGAAAGGAGATACAAAGGTCTCATGGAAATATGCAGTAGAATATTGGAGCTGGTAATAGTAAAGACTAGAATAGCATATATGAGTTAAGACATGAATATGAAAGTTTTGAAGTAGAGTATGACAATGAGACTGGAGAAGAAACGGTTCATTGTAGTGAACAATTGTAGAGAGGCATCATTAAAATAGATGGTGTGGAAAAGAGACTTGTTGATAGTCTCAAGGATTCCTTGAGTTTGAATCAGCATACTAATGTACTGACAGAGGAGTTAAAGGAAAAATCAGAGCAATGTACTAAAAGGTTTCCAGACGAATAAGAGGTACAAAGGCCTTATATTTTTTCTTTCGATAATTGTCTTATGATTGCAGATTTTGTTGCAGAAACTGGAACATATTTGGCACAGGTGGACAACTAAATGAAAGAAGAAGAGAAAGAACATCTACTAAAAGGTGCTAAGGAAGATTTAGCAGGGGAATAAGGACCATTTGACTATTGGTCAGCAACAAATCAAAGAATTGAAAATTGTGTAAAATTTCCAAATTCTATTCCAATTAAAATTATTGAGTTATATAGAGAGCTAGACCTTCAAAGAAGAAAGCTACATCAGTAGAGCATAAATATCCAGAGTAAATTGTTGATGAAGGATGACAAATAAATTTTCATAAATGATAGTCAACAAGATGTTGACAGGTACAGTAAACAAAAGTAGAAAATTATCTTGAAAGACAATATGGCAGTAGCTGAAAAGGTACAACATAATAGTGAACAAGAGGGTAAGGATGTAAGGGTGGCAGTAAAAATTAGAATTCAGCAATCAAGAGTTGAAGGAAATAAACAATCAAAAGATACACTAGATAGAGAGATTGAACTAACAAGAAGGATAATGATAAAGGTGTCTCAGAAGAAGGCAATGACAAGAAATCAAAGAAGCAGTAGTAAGAGGAAGACAAGAGTAGAATGTGAGAGGATAGCAAGTGGGAAATTGCATAATAAGGTATGGAAACCTGGAAAACAACAGAAGACAATAACAACAATAGAAAAACTGAAAGGAAAAGAAATAGGCAAAGATAAATTACAAAACAAAATCTGGGATCTAGGAGGACAAATATTAGAAGCATATGATCTAGAGATCATGATTATTTTCTACTTTGGGACTTTGATGCAGGAGTGTCATGGTTCCAAAAATGTGTACATTTAGTAGAATCTCGGTGGTCTTATGTTTTCAAAAGAGTGGTTTTCCTAAGTATTTAATTCATGTAATTTTAAGATTTAGGTGAGACATTTAGAATAGGAGTTAATTAAATATTGTGAGATATTTGTAAACGTTCTCAAATGTAGGAGAACATGAGTGATGAAGAGTAATTAGTATGGATGGAGATACTAGAAATATTAGAAAGTAGTTCATGATTTATGGAGGATCCTTAGGATTAGTTGAAAGCTGAGATCCTCAAGGGATAAAGAATATATTTTCGGAACTAATTGAGGACATAGAGGATTCTTAGGATTCAGTTGAGAGGATTGAGGATCTGAACCAGAATTGGAAACATAATCTTGTTGTACAAATATAAACCTCAAAGGAATAAGGCAAGAAAAGGGCAGAATGAAGAATATTCCTTATATAGGAAATAGATATGGTTTGAATTGTAGCCTATGGGCATTGAAGTGAGAGAAAGAGTCTTTTGTATATACATTTGCTTTTAATACAAACATTCATTTTTAATACAAACATTCGTTTTCTAAGTTATATAGTGTGAATTAAGAAATTAATTGATATTATGTGTTAGTGGAGAACTCTATTTAATATTATATATATATATATATATATTTTATAGAGAGAGAGAGAGAGCGAGAGAGAGGAAGAGGAGAGGAGAGAAGAGAAGAGAGAGAGAGAGAGAGAGAGAGATGCATGAGAATTTCGAACAGAGAACAAGTGCAGAGAAGGAATATAGAGGAGGATAGTGGTTAGATTGTATGAATCTGATTAAAGAAATCAACGCAAAGCTTAGAAGTAGTAGTTTTAAAGAAGCACGTGGAAGAATAACTCAAGAGAAGAGTCAGCGAGAAAAAGGGAACCAAAGACAGAAAGGGAGAGAAGAATTCCTTTATGAATTCAAGGAGAATTGACAAAGGACCTAAGCACATATAAGAAGACAAGATATGCCCAAGTGGAGATCAAATTATGATCACGATAAAGCGTTCCAGTGTTATTGGAGATAATTGCATGATTATGAAGGGTGTAGATACACTAATAAAGAAGTCAAAGAGTAGCATTGACCTTATGTTAGACCTCTATATGGTATAAATAAGAGGGAAAGAACACAGTGTTGTGTGGATAATCGTAATTAAATGCTCTATGTAGCAAGCCCATAGATGAAGTTTGATTGCAAGGTGGAGTGGAGTAACATTCAATGATCCACGTTGAATGTAATCTGAGTGCCAAAGTGAAATGCATAACTATGGAGGTCAGGGGTCTACAGGTGCCTTGATCATGTTTGAAGGCTCGCACTCAATGCTAATCATCGGTTGCATTTTCAACTGCTTACGTCACAGTCAACTGCAGGGGTTAATTTGTTTTTAACCTCTATGTTAGTTGAAGGGGCCCCGACTGTAGGATTTGATTTCCTCTGTTATCCAATAGATATCAGGCCATAAAGTGATCAGACTTTAACTCCAAAGGTGGACCAAAACTTTTATAGACCAAGAGTTTAGAAACCATATTGGCTCTGTAAGGGTGGTTAAGTGTTCCGCAAGTTTCTTGTGCGATACCGCTATTGACCGTTAGGTCAAGCATGCCTTGATCAAATGATGGAGGATGGCGATTGGGTTTGTTAATCAGGTGGATCAACGACTATCGGATTGAATGGTAAGATCAACAACATAGAGTGAAGCACATGTGTAAAAATGGAAAGTCAACATGGGAAGTCAACGTGGGACCAATTGCTGTTCAATTACTGAGCTGACCCGAGAAGTGTATGGACGCGAGTTTATTTTATTTGGAGTTTAGATTTTTGCATTCAGGTGGGACCAACATTCATTGCTAGATTATGTGTTATATTGCTGCTTGGTGATTGGTCAGGTTTTTTTTAAAACCCACCAATGTAAATGCTTCTCATCTGTACAGGTGGGCCATAACCCACAGGTTCACGGTAATGTTATTCTAAAAACTAGGGAAATTTCCTTTAGGCAGTTTTTCCTACAACACTTTTCCTCCCTCACGCTCTGTACTACCTCTTCCTGGCTCAATCTTGATTTTGCAGGCACTGTGCCACCCCTTCCTTGTTGTTACTCTGCTAGGAACAACTTTTGTCACTCAGGACAATTTTTTTCTGTTGTTGTTTCTATACCTAGCTAATCCCCTTCATTCTCCCGTGATTTGTAACCATGCCCTCAAACCCTTTATGAACTTTACTGATTTATTCCTACCTACTTTTTATGTTAATTAACAAGTTATTTAACATGTAAATAATGGAAATAAATACAAGTATGTGCTCAACACATTACATATCATCAAGCGAAAGAAATAGAAACAAGCACACAAGTGACATTGTTGTTTTTGGACTAATGTCCCTGGAAAAACCCAATGTGGGAAAATTGGTGCAACTATTTGAGGGTTTGATTATTAAATAGTTTAAAAATACAATCTCGGTGCCAAATTCATCTCACCCAATGGAGAAAAATCTCAGCAGTAGTACCTCTCTACCCAGAAGCAGATATTCTGGCTGAAACCCCAGATAAACACTCCATTAGCTCCATAGCTCCAATCTTTCCCATCAAACCCCAACATCAGCCTCTAGGGACCGTGTCAGCCTCTCTCTAGCCTAGAATTAGCCCAACGTCACTTTGGCTTGGCCTGTGTGAGCCTCAGGAGGCACGACATCAGCCCTCTGGCCCACTACGTCACCCACACTAGCCCTCTGAGGCACTGCGCAACTCCTGGCTACCTCTATGTGAGGCCTGGATACCTCTGCGTGATCCCTGGTTGGCTCTCTGTGAACCCTTCACTTCTTCTGTATCCCTCTCTCTGACTACTAAGTTGATCCTCCTAGTGCTATCTCTACCTCTTTGATTCTGTATTCACTACCCCTCAGCTGTAACCCTGAGAACTCTCTCAACTTTCTTAGGAAACCAAGCCCAAGAAAGTCGAAATCTTGATCTCTTGGTGTGTTCTCCAAGTGACCCTGAAGCCTCCTCTTATACTTTCCTCGTTGACAAATCAGCAACTGAGATTAAGTCCCTTATCAACGATTAAGATTAGATCTGGCTTGATCCATGACTTTTGGACCATTCTAACACAATTTTATACTAATTCACATTAATAGTTTCTTTCCCCAAGTTTAGACTTAGGGACTGCATTAAAAATATTAATTATTTTAATATCTCCCAAACTGTTTAGAATCTGCTTGAACCATTTTTTAGTAATGGATATCTCATGTGCCTCACACCCTCAACCAAGTTTTTTAGCTAGATCACATCCAATGTGACCCTAAATCAACATGTTCATGTAGGAAGATCATGTGGTGACTTATGAATCTTACAAATTAAATAATCATTAGAGGAATTACGAGATTACGAACTTGAACTAGTTGCAGTCATCCATACAATTAAGATGTGGAGACATTATTTAATTGGTAAGAAATTTACCTTAATTATCGATAATTTTTGTTTAAAATATTTTTTCAGCCAACATGACATGAGTGTTAGGGAGGTTGCATGGATGACCATCTTGAAATAATACGACTTCCAAATTAAGCACATAAAAGGGAAAGAAAACAAAGTGGTCGATGCATTAAGTAGAAGATTGAAACATATTTGTGAGGTAATAAGTAGTGATGAAATAAATTTTGGAGAGTAGATTAAGACAACAACATTAGAGGATACATATTTTAATGAGATTTGTGAAAAATTTAATAGTAAGGATGAACATGAAGAACAACCAAATTATGCACTTAATGTAAATGTGATACTAACATTTAAAAATAGAAACTGTGTTCCTCATGTGGCTAGGAATAAACAACTAATAATAAATAAACACCACAAAAGACCCCTTTCAACCCACTTGGGTTATCATAAAAGAATCACAACTCTTAGAAAGGAATTCTTATGGCCTAGCATGAAGAAGGACCTAGATGAGTAGTTTGAAACATGTTAACAATGTGAACAAGTAAAATTGGAGAATAAACTCCCAACATGATTTTTGAACCTCGTCCCTATACCAGAATCAAAGTGGCAAGTAATTTCATTAGACTTTATTACTGGTTTAGCGAAGAATAAAAAAAACATGATTCTATTATGGTTATGGTAGAAAAGTTGTCTGAGGCGATTCATTTTAGAGGTATCTATCTATGGTAAATTGTTAAAATCACCTTAGAAGCTTTTGGAAGGACAAGATTGGAAAATATTTTTTTAATTTTCCAAAACTTCTAGAATCAGCACACCTACAGAATGGAGTAAGATACCCTAATTAGCATTGATACTTAGCTAAGTAACTTGCACCCAATGTAGGTGGACAATGATGTGAGATGCATTGGGGAAAAACATGTTTTTTGAGGTGATTGACCATAAACCCAAACTTTTTGGAGAGATGATGCTTAGGGCTTTGGAAAGGGATTATGAAAAATGTTGAGAATGTTCATTAATTCAGGTTATCATGTCCTTTTGGATGATGTGACAAAATGGTTGGTAATAGTTAGCTATGCAAACGAACAAAAGAATAGACGACCAAAGAAAAATGTCATGTGTGGAAGTTGTTTTAAAAGGAAAGGATGTGGGAGATAAATACAATCTTAACAAAAGAAAGGTTCCAATGCGAGAGAAAGACTAGACCCGAACACAAAATTAGTAAGATGGTGTTTATGGTTAAGGAATTGTAAGTTGAGAAATAAAATCGAGCTCTTTTCCTAGCAGGCACGATTTAGAGCTCAGGGGGAGCTACTAAAAACATAGTTTGGTGATTGGGAGGGATTTAGAATGATTAATACTTAATTTAGCTTGATAGGATATTCTAATTCAAAATTTGATGGAGAAAAAGAAGATGATTCAGTGTTTACTTTATGATATCTTATGAGTCTTGGATTAGGAGCTATCTCTTGGAGGTCACTAAAATAGTCAATTCCAACAAGTTCCGTAATAGAGAAAAAATATATGGTGCTTGCAAAAGCAATAAAGGATATTGTGTCACTCAAGAAAATTATTGAATATTTGCTAGACACGTAAGAAAAATATATTGTACTTCGGATTGATAATGCTTGTGCAATTAAGGTCGCAAATAATCTGAAATTTCATGACCAAACCAAACATATTTAAAAAGTATCATTTGACTAGATATCAATAGTGGCCAAGCCTATTCATCTAACAAAATTTTCCAAAAATTAAAAAATTACGTACGTTTTGACCAAAGTACATGAAACAGAAGAGTATGAAAAATTCCACATGATATTTGGGCTCATAAATACCTTATCGGATTAAGGATGGAAGTGAGACACCTAATCCTTGTGGATTTGGTGAATATATTAAAAATGTAAATAGGGTAGATGTCACTATTCTAATGTTATATAAGTCCATTTACATAAATAGAAACATCATGCATTTCAAGAGTTTTCCCTGGCCTAACAATGAGAACCATCCTTGTGGAAGGTTCACAATATTAGAATATCTAAATAAAATTTGAAATTAAGAAATGGAATGGGAGGTCAAAGACATAACATGACACCTAATAGTTAACTCTAGCTAAAAGAAAATGTGAGCACCAAAATAGTAGATTCTAAATTGGAATCAAGGGACAACTATGAGAAGAAATATGAAACAAGTGTTTGGGTGAAGGGAATTTATCCTTTTGAAGAAAGTAAGAAATGGAAATTCATGAGAGTCTTTATAAACTTTTGAAAAATGGGAAGGTGAATAATAAGAATATTGGAAATTAAGAAATTGATAATTTTGGATGAGAAGCAAAGTGTAACACTAAAAATTCCTATAAAAAAATACTAAGCAATGAAAGAATTACTTTTTATGCACCCTAATAACTTATATGGAGTTAAAGGATCTGACGAAAAACTAGGAGCTGGGGGAAGCGGATATGAAAAATCGCATATAGTTTCTGAGATACGCAGAGTTTGACCCTAATGTAGGCCTGCAGAGGAGGGAGCTCCACTCCCTCCTACAAAGATGTGTGGCCAGAAGAGGCAAGACACATCTAAGTAATGTCAGAGGTTCAGAGGAGGAAGAAAGCATAATTAAGGAAAGGGAGAATAATGGGGCACAGTCCAAGGAAAAGAGTAACACAAAGGACAAGGAAGAAGAAGAAAAAAACCATGGAGAAAAAAAGGAGGACGTTAAACAAAAGGGACCATGTAGACCCCGACCGAAAATCACTCCGAGAGTAGTTTTAAATAACCCGACACTACAGGAGCATAGGGAACATATGGATACTTATGCCATCATTTGGAAATTCATGGGTGTATGACCCACTGAAAAAGCTTTGTAAACCTAGATCAAATATCACTGGAAACCTAAGGGTGGCATCGATTTACACCTTGGGTCAAAGGGTTTCTTCACAGCGGTGTTTACAAACTTTGAAGACAAAGATAGAATATTCGAAGGAGGGTACTACTTTTTTGCAGCAGCGGGCCTCTATATGTGGCCTTGGGTGATGAACTTTGTTCGAGAGCGGGAACATTTCACTTCAGTTCCTATCTGGGTAAGGATTTTTTCTCTACCCCTAGATTATTAGCAAAATGAATCACTTGTGGCTATAGGAAATAAGCTAAATCATTTTATCAAAGCCTCGGAAGCCACCAGAAGGGGTAAATACACTTCATATGCAAGGATTTATGTGGAGATGGATCTTTCAGGAGTTGTTCTGGATGAAATTATCTTGGAAGTTTTAGATGAGGAATGAGTGCAAACAGTGGACTATGATCATATTCCATTCAAACGCCATAAATGCCACGAACATGGAAACTTGATTAGAGACTGCCTTCTTAGTAAAGCAGAAGACAAAAGTAAACTAAAAGCAAAGAGGGACACTGAAAACTTTTAGAAAGTATCAAGCAGAGGAAAAGGAATTAAAAATAAGAAAAGAAATAACGTAATGAGGGGTAAAAGGCGAGTCAGAATAAATTCCAAGCTCTGGTAGAGATGGAAGACATGCCAAACAAAGTCTAGTCTATGGAGAAGGACCCTAAGGAAAAGGAGAAAGAGAAAAACTACACTCCAATACAAAATACTAATGATAAGGAAGAAACCAGGATGAATAAAACAGAGCTAGAGATGGACTAGAAAATGACCTAGAGTGAAACAGGTCTAGAGGATCATGAACTTCAGGAAATTCTAGATAAAGAAAACTTAGATCTGGAAGGATTTCGACAACCGAGAACAATGACGGGGATAGATTCATTACCGCAAGATGAATGCAATAGAATACAACATCTATTTTTGTGGAAAACTCAGGAAAAGGGGCCAGTTAAAGGAAGAAACATCGACGTGCAGGAGTGCAGAGGTGTGAAAACAATGAAATCAAATCCAGGATTAGCAACTAGAAATGCAAGTAAGAAATGGGGCAGGAAAAATCAGAAGGAGCTATTAATGGAGTGTGGAAAGTTGATGAATGACTCAGGTAATATGAAAGACCTCACAAGTTACTCCTTCACAAATCTTGAATTATGAATTTTACATCTTGGAATATAACAGGTCTAGGTAGTAAAAGAAAGAAAAGAGTGCTCAGTTTTAGAATGAAACAAGATATGCCAGATATGATCTTCATTCAGGAAACAATGTGTTCCATCTAGAAATTAAAATCAATCCATAGCAAATGGCTTCAAGATTTGAGTTTTTAGAAGTTAAAGTAGATAAGACAATGAGAGGCATTCTCATTCTCTGGAACCCCCAAAAAGTTGGAGTATTAGATGCAGAGGCATCTAGAAACTACTTATCAGTAGTAATTCAACGAGTAGGAGTTTCTGAAACCTTCCTAGTCACTAATGTTTATGATCTTCAGAGAATAGAGGATCATCTCAGATTGCTAGAATCCCTCACTGATCTTAGGGATAGGCAAAATGGTATCCCTTGGATCTTGGGAGGGGATTTTAATATGATCAAATCTTCTTCGAAAAAGAAGGGAGCAACCAAAATGCTAAACAAAGACTCATTAGCATTTCAATAGTATATAGAGAACTTGAAATTAGTTAACTCAGACTTAAATAATGGACTCTTTACTTGGAACAACAAGAGAGGAGGGGAAGCTCAAGTGGCCTCTAGGTTAGACACGTTCATGATATTAGAGGAACTTATGCTTATAAATAATGAAATTACAGTAAAAATTATTCCCTTTGGAGGCTCAGATCACTGGTCGATTCAATTGGAAATTAAGGGTTCTGATGCTCCAAAGAATAGACCCTTCAGATTCGAAAGCATCTAGCACTCCCACCCATATTCTTAAGTAATATAAAAAAAATGGTGGATTGAGGACCTGCATATCGAAGGATCTATAATTTTTCTCCTGCATAAAAGTCTAAAGCATATTAAGTTTAGACTCAAATAATGGAATAAGAAGGATTTCGGTAACATTTTTGTGAATAAAAAATCAATGGAAAACTAAATTCAGGATCTCAACCAATAGTTGATCTAAGAAGGCTTTAACTATGACAAAAATGAACAGTCTAAAAAACTTCACCATGAATGGGAAAACCTATTTATACAAGAGGAAATATTTTGGAGACAAAAATCTAGAGTGGAATGACTCAAAGATGGAGAGCGCAATATGAGATTTTTTCATAGATCCACCATGGCTAATAGAGCATTTAACATAATCTCAACAATAAAGGATAAGAAGGGAGAGAATCAGAACACACATAAGGATATTGAAAAGGTGTTTGTTCATCATTTTAGAGACATTTCACGAGAAAACAATCCAGACAGGGAAGAATCAATAAATGAAATCACAAGATATATCCCTAAGCTGGTGCCTAGAGAGGACAATATTAACCTAAACAAACCAGTAAATAAAGAGGAAGTTAGTGAAGTTCTCAGAGAAATGCAGAATGGCAAACCACTAGGACCAGATGGTTTTAATCTAGATTTCTTCAAAGCTTCTTGGGATATAGTTAAACTAGATATATTAAATGTTGTTGAGGATTCAAGGGGTAGTAAAACTATCCTAAAAGCCCTCAATACCTCCTTCATCTCCTTGATACCCAAACAGGACTCATCTCAAATAGCAGATAACTATAGACCCATATCTTTATGCAATGTAGTAGACAAGATAATATCCAAAGTAGTGGCTAAGAGACTCAAACCTCTCCTCCCTACATTAGTATCAGAGGAGAAATCTGGTTATGTGGAGGGCACACAAATTTTGAACAACATTATTCAAGCCTAGGAGGTGGTTCACTCTCTCACAAGCAACAAGCAAGTTGGGATGCTCATTCAATTGGATATCGCCAAAGCTTATGATAAGGTCAATTGGGTATATATAAAAAATATACTCACAGCCTTTGGGTTTCATCACAATTGGGTAAGATGGGTAATGGCTCTGGTAACTATATCTAGCTTTTTCATTTTGGTTAATGGCGCTCCCTAGGATATCTTCACTCCTTCTAGAGGCCTTAGGCAGGGAGTCCTGCTCTCTCCCTTTCTCTTCATCCTTATGATGGAAGGACTTGGCAGCGTTATCAAGCAGGCTAAAGACACGGGCAAAATTAATGGTCTACAAGTTACTAAGACTGGATAGACACTTACTCACCAAGAATTTTTAGATGACACCATGTTGCAAGGAATTCCCACAGTCAAAGAAGTGGCTGCTTACAATCAAATCCTCGATGTTTTTGCAAGGGCAACAAGTATGGAAGTTAATATTTCAAAATCAAAAAATTTCTTCTTTAATACTAACATTGTTATTCAGAGAAATATCTCAAGGATCCTTGGCTTCCAAACGGACTCCCTCCCCTCAAAATATCCAGGAGTGCCTCTCTTAGACAGACCAATGCTTAAAAGTATTTGGGAACCTGTGCCAAATAAGTTACAAGATAAAGTTAAATAATGGACCTTCAAAGCCTTAAACTTGGCTGGCAAGCTTGTGCTGACAAAGGAAGTTCTACAATCCATCCCGGTTTTCATTTTATCAGCCCTTCTAGCTCCCAAGGGAATCTTAGAGTAGATCAGAAATATTCAAAGAGATTTTCTATGGGGTAAGGGGGAAACCAAGAAGAAATGGGCCTTGGTTTCCTGGGAAAAAATCTGCAAACCCAAAAGTCATGGGGGTCTAGGCTTAGATGATCAGAAGATTCTTAGTAAGGTGCTAAGAGCCAAGATTTCGTGGTGGTGGGTGCAAGAGCCAAAAGCCCATTGGGTAATGATCTAGAAGGAAAAATATCCCAGCTCTTGGCACCCAAATGATCTCATAAGAATGTCTGGAAACATAAGGGGCTCTCACAGCTAGAACAGGGCTTAGGAGAATAGAAGCATAATGCAACAACATAGTTTTTGGGAAATCAGAGAAGGTGATCTAGCACTCTTTTGGGAGGACAAATGGCAACAAGAACTAGTGTTGTTAAAAGAGGACTTCTTAAGTCTCAAACAAGAAACGGATTCCCAATGGTTAAACAAAGTAAGAGATTTCTGGGATATCTCTCAGGTACAGGGAAAGTGGAGAAGTTGGAGTAACATGGACTGAAGAGATAACAGCCTCATAGAAATAGAAGCAAAGGCACTCAGAAGTATATTAACACAAAGGATTCTCTTGGTCACTGAGGGGCAGGATCAATTGAGATGGGGTAACAACAACAAAGGTACCTTTAATCTCAAAGAGGCAAAGAATATTCTCCTTGCGCTAGAGTCCACTGTTCCAGAAAAATCCTGGAAGCAACTCTCGATTTATGAAGGATGGATGAAGCTCAAGCTTTCTATGTGGCTAGTTCACCATAAGAAAATTTTGACATAGGACAATATTAGAAAAAGGGGTGTCTTGAGGCCTTCTAGATGTCACCTTTGTGAAGAGCAAGAGGAGACCATGGAGCACATTCTCAACTGTTGCTCTTACACCACCTGGCTATGGAAT
Organism: Pinus taeda; assembly: GCA_000404065.3. NCBI lineage: Eukaryota > Viridiplantae > Streptophyta > Pinopsida > Pinales > Pinaceae > Pinus > Pinus taeda. The sequence goes on from APFE030753280.1 coordinate 28,609, forward strand.
TCTTTTTCCAACATTTTCCATCAAACAGATAGGGACAGAGGGAGTATCACTAATACCCTAAATAAATGGAGAAGGATCTTTTCAGAGAATGAGGCTCTTAATTTGGCCTAGGCTTTCACACCAGGATTCATTATCTAGAATGTCTCGAAAGAAAGAAACAAAAACATCTTCAAGAGTGAAAAGGCCAATCCTTAGAAGCTATTTGATTTTATTTTTGAAGCACATGAGGGAAACAGTCACTACTACAGTGCGCAATATCCCAGAGAATCCTCTCTCAGAAAAGGAGCTCAGAGCTCTCAGTTTGCTGGGATTGCAAGTGTTCGCTCCACAAGGGATTGGGAAAAAGGATAAAACAATGAATATAGAGAAAGATTTCTGGTACCCTCCTTCGAAAAACTACCCGAAATTTAATATTGATGGAGCCTCAATAGGTAATCCAGGAATAGCTAGTTTTGGAGGAGTTTTAAGAAATGAAGAGGGCAGAATCATCTTAATCTTCCACAGCCATTTAGGTCAAGCAACAAATAATATTGCAAAATTAATGGCTATGGAGCAATGCCTAGAGATTCTGATTCAAATTCGCAGCCCAAATGTCATTACAGAGGGAGACTGTGAAATTACCATTAACTCTGTAAAAAGAATTAGTTGTGGTTCTAAATCGGAGAAAGTCTCAAATCATTGGAAACTAATCCAGGTTTATCAGTGGATTCAAGCACACCTTCAGGGACTTTGTACTGTTAGTTTCAATCATGTGCGCAAAAATGCTAATAAGCTAGCAGACATTGTGGCTAACCAAGTTGTGAACAATGAGGATTGCAAGATGGTGAAGAACTGGCAGGAAATGCCCCAGAACCGTTTAAAGGTACTCTGTAATGAGCAAGCAGTCGAGGACATTGAAGTGGTCAAATATCAGGGGGTGGTTAATGCACGAAAGAAGTTTCCCCATCCAATGATTCCTCTGCCTCTTATTTTTTCCTTTGGGCATCACTGGGGATGCATGGTTAGAGTGGAAGCGGTGGGAGGTTAGTTCCTTTAGTCACCAGATTAGTTTTCCTTGCAGAGTTCGTGTGGATTACTGCACATCAATGGTTTTCCGATGATCACGCGGAGCTTACATGGTAAGCGGTTTGATTTTTTTAGGTGTGATTCCATTGAGTAGGCAACACGTGGCTTTGGTCGGTTTTTCTTACCCACCTTCATCGTGGCTTAAAGTTCGATTGTGTGGGGGGGAGCGATATGGCTCTTGGCCATTGGATCCAGACATTCAGATCAACGGTTGGGAAAGAGTCGGTAGTTTGGTGGGGTTAGAAGAACAGGAAAACCCTTTGGCGCGGTTTTTGAGGCAGAGATTTTTTGAAAACAACTCTTAAGGTGGCCCCCACTGGTCAAGTTGACTTGAGGACGGTTTTGTGGGTTGTGTTTAGTATGGCACTGATTGTCCGAAGCTCTTCGTTTCCGGCGGCTTATGTACACTATGTAACCATATTTTGATTTAGTGATATAGAAGATTTTGCTCTTGCTTTAGCAAAAAAAAAACTTACATGGAGTTGGTTTTGAGTGGGAACCTCTTCCTCGTGTGAGTTACTTTTTATGCACCCTAATAACTTATATGGAGTTGGTTTTGAGTGGGCACCTCTTCCTCATGTGAATATCTAATGCACAATTCTAAAGTATACATTCTTCTCTTATCCCAATTATAGATTAGGGGTGTGTGAGGAAGAATACTAAATGAGAACATCCAAGGAATGATGTTGCATATCTTTCAATTTGCATCGGACTATATCGAATAACAAACATAACTCTCTCTATAATATCGATATACATGATAAATTGGTGAATGGTATGAGGTTGGTTCAATTAATATATATTATTGACATAAATAACTAGCCGATATATAAGTTATTAGTGAAAGTGCAACTGTATTGTAAATGTGAGAATGTCATGATATTCGTGAATATGAATATTTAGCTAGATGGGATTTATGTCAAACTATATCTTTTAATGTGATATATTGATGATAGTTTTGAATATGAAGAGACTTGAAGGTATATGAAAAAGGAAAGAAATTTATATCGAGTCTTTCAAATTGAGCCTATAAGACTGCTATTTTTTTTCCATTGTTCTTAGTTGAAGAATATAAGAATCACATTAATAAAATTCTGAGGATTTAGCCATAAAGTTATATAAATCATATATGTTCACATGCAAACCATTAACCACGTGATTCTATAGAGTTATTTCGCTTTTACTTGCATCTCATTTTAATTCCCGTAGTGATAGGGTGAATCAATCTACCATCAAATTTTAATTGGTTTCAAATTCAATACTTGTAATTCATCAATTCAAATGAAGCTGAGTGGGTACCCTTTTATATATATTTTAAACTCAAATATAAAACCCATTACTTGGTTATGTGTAGAGTAAGGATCCTTATTAGGATTGATATGGTTCATAGATGGTATATCCCTCCATGAACAATATTTTTGTCTAAATAATACGTTTTTTCCATTGTCTCTTTAAAGACAGCACCATACTCACGAGCCAACGTATTGTCATATGGTTACTATTAACCCTACTTTATACAATATAACTAGATGATATGTGTTAGAAACATCGTTGTAATCAAGAATATACACTAGTGTCAGATCGAAATTCTATGTATATCTCTTATGGGAATGCTATTATTAACTTAATATCTAATTTAAAATATATTGATAATAGATCTAGATCAAGCGCTCACAACCTTCAACGATAACTTTTTATTTATGTAGTATTGAAGAGTCAATTAGGTACTTAACCTACCGTTCGACATCATTGAATAGTAAACAATGACATATACAATATTAACATATTTTTTAGAAAATTAGCACCTAAGAGAGATACTTAAACAAGCACCCAGGACGAAGCGCCATGCCCAAGTGCTATTAACATAACAATAGTTTTAATAGAATGCATCTTATTTTCGATCTCGGTATGATCAGAAACAACAGATGGAAAATTATCCATTAACCAATGCCACCATAATGTTAGTTATTAGAGTATTGGTGGTCCATGCTATCACGGAAACTACTAAATAAAATATTGATATATGATTGTTTCGTTTGAAAAAAAAAACAATTGAAAACATTATCTACATCCCACCTTATTTGTTAATATCTATAGCCTCACAATATTGGATATCAACTACCTTAAAAAACAAGTAAAAACATGAACAAAACATTGAGGTGCCGAGTATAGAACCTTGTGGTGGAACTTTGATACTACAATATGAGAACACTCAGCCAAGAAATTTAGATAGGATACCGGTATCGACAAGCTCTAGTTAACAAACTATTGGATTGTGATTTTTTTCCAACACAACATCTCTCTTAAATGTAGTACCCTTAGAAATATGGGAAATTCTAGGTTTTTCATATATTATAGTTTATTAAAAATTTCTAATATGTTATGACATGTATATTAATTCATCCAAAATGTTAAAACATCATGGGTTGGAACCTTTATCGGGAGCATTGTTATCAAAAGGCTAGAAGAGTTGAAGGATGACATCATAATGATGTTATAAGAATGATTTGGACACACCACATGTATGACACATGTTACTCACATTTGGTACTTTCATCTTACCAACTATTCCATTGTGATTTACACATGGAATATGTCAACAAGTGTCATGTGTCAAAAGACACACCACAGATCCAACATCCTAGATGTCGATTGGGGTTCATGGAGTGAAGTGGTATGCTAATTTGTCCCCTTAAACTATGAGCCTATTGAGGATATGTAAGGGATGTTACTATAGAGATTACTGATATCCCTATACCATCTTCTTTCCATATTCACATATTTCGAGCTCATAGGTTTTGGCATAGACTATTAAATGAAAATATCAATTTAGTTGGACACAAATGATGGTTAGTCGACATGGACCATGCAAAAGTAACGCATGGACAAAGATGGTGATGTGTCATCCACATCATACGTGTGGAGGATGATGTGGCCTTATGGGATGAATCTTCGATCGGGAATGACTTTGCACTCGAAACTTAAAATGAGATGAAATGTAATGTATATTGCTCGAAAGTTATCAACAAGTTGAATATGATGTAGGAATGAGAAATATGACTTGAGGTCAGAAATAAAGAGGAAATTTGATAGCCCATTTTCATAATAGACCATGAAGCTCGGGTCCACTCACACCATGCATCTTTAGGCATGGTTAACTTCGATTGGGAATGACTTTTCACTCCAAACTTAAAATGAGATTAATTATATATTGCTCAAATGCTATCAATAAGAGGAAATTTGATAGCCCATTTTCATAATAGACCATGAAGCTCGGGTCCACTCACACCATGCATCTTTAGGCATGGTTAACTTCGATTGGGAATGACTTTTCACTCCAAACTTAAAATGAGATTAATTATATATTGCTCAAATGCTATCAATAAGTTGAAGATAATGGAAGAATAAGAAATATGGCTTGAGGTGAAAAAGAAAGAGGAAATTTGTTAGCCCATTTTCATTATAGAGCATGAAGCTCTAGCCTAGCCACACCGTGTATCCTTAGAGAGGGTAGTGTGGTGGGGTATGTTATCATATTTGGTTAGTGTTGTATCCTCGAACATTTTGTAAGTAATTTGGACTGATATTATTGTAGTGTTCAATTCTAATTTTTTGAGTTTAAGGAAGGAGTAAAATATGAGCGAAAATTTGCAAGAAAAATACATGTTATGATTTATGGGTTCTTGTTAGCGTTATAATTCATATACTTTTTTAATTACTACGTATCATGTTAATAAGGTTAGAATGTATTATAATTTTAATAAGGTTAGGATGTATTATAATTTAAGATAAAGGTGATATGTAGACCAATAAATAAGAATATATATTTTTCTAAACAATTTTTAAATAAAATAAATATGAATGAAAATATATTGGGGCATTAAGAGAGAAGAAATTAAAGATGGAAACTTAGCTTAAACAATAGAAACTTTGGTAACTTCTAATGATTTTATATAGTCTCTATAATTTTCTAGAAATTTTGGAAATTCGCCCATTTTTTTTAGAGAAAGATGGAAAATTAGCCCATCTACTAAAATTAGCCCTTAAAATTTTGAGTGGCACAAACATAAACACATACACACATAATATTCACTTAAAACATATATATGTAAGGATAGAAAAACCTTCTAGCATAAAATAATCAAAATGTATTTCATAACCATAGGCTAAGAGTCCCTATTATGTGTTTCTAATTTGATAGAACTAAGCTTATGCCTCACAAAGATACACGTATTACTACCTTTAGGCTACGGAAATAAATTGATTACCTCAAACATTAGTGGTGTAGACATGTCATTAGCTAAAAGTTAGAAACCAATTATTCAACATTGAATTATCATACTCCAAATAGATGTTGATGTGCAACTTCATATCCATATATGATAATCTAAAAAAGATATTTTTCTTATCATGAAACTGAAAGTATATGAATTTGTAATTATTTTGAAACCCATAATAACCTTTAGACTCCTCATTTAACTTTTTATTAATAATATAACTCCATGCAAGCTTGTGATGAATAGCCCCTAGATTTTTGAATGAAGGTCCTTCTTCCAAGTTATTTGTCACATCTACAGAAGTATTGTAGCTAATATTTTTGTATATAATGATCAAATATCCATTTTCTGAGTGCTTACAATTATACTTGTACTAATAAAAAGTACTATCATTCTTAGTTTCATTTTGAGGTTGTATGGATCCCTTGCTATAATAGCAATGTCATTGGTGTAAAGAAGAATGATAATGAACGCACTAGCAAGATTTGGGTCATCACAATCTATAACTTGCACACAACCTTCTAGCATGTCAATGAATATGAAAGATCTAGGCAAATGTTAAGGCCGTAAAATTTTCTAACTCGGTATTATTTTCTAAAAAAATATATATATTCACCTATTAGGTTAAAATTTCCCCTATTTTTAACTACTTTTTTTTTTTTTTGCATGTGGTTCACGAGCACCGGGGTCAGTGAGTGATCGCTACGTCCACGGAAAGAGCACTTTGGTCAGTGAGTGATTGCTATGTGCAAGGAAAAATCTGGGAGATAGCTAGGTTAAATCGCCCCTCAACCTACTGCAAGACTTGACCCCAAGGGCTTCGCGTGGATTCAACCCTTTGACCTCGCGACGACGAGGCACAGTTTTTGACAAACTGAGTTAACCCTTGGGGCTTCCCCTATTTTTAACCTATATATAAGTAAATGGATGATATTTTCCTAAAAAATTACCAATTTTAATGGAAAATTACATGTTTTTTATTGAACTTTTAGAACCAAAATAGTCAAGTATAATATTATACATACTACTAATATTTTAATCCTTAAAAAATAATGTACATAAAATATTAGGGGGAATGGGATAATGCTATTTGACTTCTATATTATAGTTAATTTCTTTCCAATGACCCTTGGTTTTTCTAAACATGGTAATTACATTCTCATAAAAGGTTATTACACAACCTCTCAACACAAAAGGATCTTTTGACCCTTCTAAATTATTCTGAGATTATTTATAGGGCATATGTTAGAAGCTCTTTTCAAGTGAAACAAGAAAAATGAAAGAGATTGTCTTTATTATTGTGTCACTCCTCCATAGGTAACAAAAAGGTCCAAAGTTGAAAAAAAACTTCTAAATCTACTTTTTCCTTTATGACCTTTTCCATGGCTTTCTCTCCAAAAGTTGATATTCCTTTCCACTAAACATTCATATAACCTAGGTAAGATGTGCCTAATCATAAAAGTCCTACAAGTTTATGGCTATTATTAAAAATGGTTACAATGAGGATTTGAGAGCTTGTATAATGTTATGGCTATTATTAAGAGTAGTTACAATGACGATTTGGGTCTGAGTGTCAACTAAAATATATT
>APFE030753281.1:11483-33857 GCA_000404065.3 Pinus taeda
AAGATGAAGTTGAAGTTGTTGAGTGCTCCAAATGGATGTTATGCTTCTTCATTGCTGCTTCCAAGGCTTCCATCTTCTTAAAGCATTTGGATTCTATGTGGCCATCTCGATTACAAAAGTGGCAATGTCTATTAGTCTTCTTCCCTTTGTTTTTATTTGCCTTATCATTTTTTTGAAATGATTTTTCGTTTTGAGACTAAAATTGCTTAGGACCCTTCTTTGGTTTAGGACCATTCTTTTTGGGATACAACTTCTTAGGATTTTGAATTTGGTTGCTACTAGGCGACTAAGGCTTTCTTAGAAGAATTTCCAAGATTAAAAAGACCAAGGGTAAGAGTTTTTCTTGTTCTCTTATTAAAGAATCACGAAAGGAATCAAAGGAAGGAGACTTGTAGTCTTGTCCTTGAGAAATGAAGGCTTATTTTGTAGAATGGAAGGTGGAAACAAACACAGAGTAGGCTGGTCCCAACTTAGTAAGAATGCAATAGATAAGGTTACCATCTTCTTTCTTAACATTAGCACCTTCCAAGAGAAGTCTAAGGGTCTTGAACTTGGACAAAAAATCTTCAATGGAAGAAAATTTATTAGGGTCCAATGTAAGCAACTCATTTTCGAGTTGATGGGCTATAAGTTCATTTTTAATTCCAAAAACTTTAGTGATCTGATTCATTGTTTCATTAGGAGTATCAAGTTCTGCGATATTGAATCTAAGGTCTGAAGAAATAGACATCCCTATCAACCCACGTTCTTGATCTTGCCTATTTTCCTATTTGGCTGCCTTATCTTCATCTTTCAATTTGGTTTCTTTGCTTGAGGCTCTTCTGTAAAGACCTTTACTTCTAAGTAAATCCACAATGTAGGACCACCATTGGAAGTAGTTGGTACTCTCAAGAATAACTTGGCATTGACTTTCCATTTTAACAGAAACTGAAGCTATAGATGCTGAACCTAAGTGTTTCAATGGAAAGATCTCAAAAAATTAGTCTGACTAAAAAAAATGGCTTCCGGATGAATAAGTTATGGCTTTTTGAAGAAAAGTTGTTGAAGAAGTCGACGAAGTGCGGGAATGTGCGGAAATGAATGATAATGTTATATTTTAAAAAAAATCCGCCCCCTTTACAAACATAATCTAATTAGCTCAACAAAGAGAAAGACTTGAACTCAAGACCTCTATTCTCATAAAGTAACTTTGGACCAAGTGAGCTAATTTAAAAGGTTAGTAATTTTTGGAAAAGAGGAAGGGGGGTATTCTTTATTTTTATTTTTATTTTCTTTAGTCATCGAAGCTTTGGGGTGTGTGCTTACTTCAGAAAGCTCTTTTTTCCCTACAAAACAAAAACCACAAAACCAAAAATAGACATACAAAAAAAAAACAAACCTTATGGTTTGAAGTTAGCTTTACCCGAAAATTAACAATTTTCCTCAATGTTTCTGATTTTCCAAGATCACACTAAGGCACAACAGATAAGAGCACACACATGATAAAAACCCTTCCTTTCTATTTCTGATTTTCCCAGATCGCACAGAGTCGTGGGGCAAAGAGCATACACATAAATGAAAGGTATATATCCGATAATAAAAAACAGAGAGCTAAATAAACCAAAATAAACAGAAAGAAAATAACTAAAAACTGCAAACAAACACGGTATACCTTCAGATCTTAAAAATGACGTGCTAGGGCTACCAGAAACCTTTTCATGTCAAACGAAAGGGGTTCCTCACTGGAATAGATGCTCCTAACACAATAGAGCAGTCCTCTCGGCTCGAAAGCAGTCAGTAACAGTAGATCTAGGAAATGATAGTTGGATGCAGCTCTACCGGCTTCAAATTTGGATCACCAACGGATCTGGCCCTCAAATAGCTCTAAAACCATGTAGGAATTTACAGGGTAAGTTCCTCAGACAGAACACCAAAGGAAACCACTCACAAGTAGATCATAGATAAATACACCAGTATTGTTGACGTGGTTAAAACCCTCAAAGAGGGAAATAGTCCATGACCTCAGCCAACGCGGCCAATTCAGTCAATTTATTAATAAAAGAATGAAAATTTACATAAGCTTCTCTCATGAACGGTTACCCTACAAATGACCCTCCATGCTCTTTAAATAGAAATCATGGACCAATCGGGTGTTAAGCCACAGATCAGTGTCTATAATACCGAAGAGAGAATGAACCGTTGGATCACTACATATCATGACCATCGGATTGTAAGTTACAAAAGTACATAGTAAAGAAACACACTTTACCTAACTCTACACTAGACCAAGTTATACTTAACTATTTCCTATGTGTTGGAATATCCTAACATTAAGAATCCGTAAAATAATAAAATAAATTAACAAACATTTTTATGATTAAATAATAACTAAAAAGACCCTAGTACAAGAATACCTGAATGATCTCCTCTTGGTTTCAAGAATAATTTATTGGATTAGTCTAATCTTGGAGAAAACCTCCTTTGATTTGACAGAGCAACAATGAAGTCAACATTGACTTTGTTGTTGCTTTTTTGGATCGAGGTAGGTTTGCTGCAAGGTTATTCAAATCCTAATTTATTCTCTACTGAATAGGGTCAACCATGTGAATATGGAAGCTTGTGTGGCCCCTTCCCACCCTCACATCACTTTCAATTCCCTAGTGCCCAATTTATCTACTAGAAAATAGTTGAAAGAAACACATTAAGATTCATGCATAAACACTAGCAAAACAAAAAAAATCATAAAGAAACATATGTGGTTTCATACATAAAGAAAAATATAGCAATCATTCATTAACGTATAACATTCATTAATCGTAGACACAAAATATTGCATCTCAATAAATTTTATCATCAAAAATATATTTTCATAATATGGTACATGATGTTTCTAATTATATAACTAGTTCAATCATTTTTTTTTGAAATGTATTGAGAAAGGAGGAAATAAATTTCTTCTTCCCCTTTAGTTGTTATGGCCTCTAGAAGTCTTCTTGACAACTTGGTTGTCTACTCACGACGTCGAGGCTACTGCAAGAGGGATGGATGATCGACTGCAACAAGAAAAAAATTCCAAATTAATATTTTTTGTTATTATTATTATAAGTATTTCATTAATAAAAAGAGAAATAGAGTGTTCTTTACATGTTTGAGTAGCATAAGCAAGAAAATTAGTTTCTTGTCTAGCCTCATCCTCTATGTGCTATGGGGTTGAAACAAGAAATGTTATAATTAATACACCATTTGCAATTAAATATTTTTAATTCTAATCCTTTTTCTAGATGAAGAAAAAGTGAGGCTACCTAATGATTCTAAGAACTCATTCAAATAAAATACCATTGAAGTAGTTTATTAATACTGAAAATTACCTTTGCAATGTAATTATTTATCTGGTGCACTAGTCGACACCATTAGAATGACTGCTCTGTGCTCCTCCTTTGGTAGAGGATCCTCATGTACAACATGCTCTGCCATTCAAAGCACAAAATTTGTAACTACACAATAGTTAAATTATTGTCATAAAATTTATAAGCACAATTGTAAAATTACCACCATGGGCCTCATCTGAAGCAATATCATGGGGCTACATGGGAGCACCATGTTTTGGCTGCACTCCACTATCAATGGGTTGCTCATTGATATTGTTGCTCCCCTTGCTAAAGCAAGCAACACATTAAATTTATTGATGGTACCAAACATGATTATATTTTATAAGTAATGAAACATTAATGTCGATTAATGTTTATTTACCGTGTCCTTCAAACTGGATCTTAGAGTTTGTCCATTCTTATTCGACGATCAACAAAAGCTTGAAAGCCAAATTTGAAACCAAGTTGGAAGTATTCCTATGTGGGTTGGGTTTCAAACTCATTGCCCTCCAATGCATAATAGTATTTATTTATGTTAATGGCTATCACAATTACTAGATAGTTGGAAAGCGATATCACAAATAACACTCTTAAGATGTTTGGGTACTTACAACTCGTTCCTGTAACTTTGAATAGATTTATGAGAGATTTTTCGGAGTAAATCACAAGATATTTCATTTGTCGACGTGTTTCTGAAACGACCCAGCTAAAACAGTGAAATGACCCAGCTAAAACAATATATATATATATATAATATATATATATATATATATATATATATTATATTATTATATTTTTTTTCTATTATACACAACAATTACAACCGGAAAACAAACACATTGAGATTTCAATTCAATCAACACACACATTATTGAAGCTCATTTCAGGAACATATCAAAACTTTTACATACTTTTAATCTAAGATAAAGTAGTAACGAAATACACATGTACGTACACCAGAAGGCGAGACTCTGCTTGCTATGGTGTCGCTGGTATTCCCTGGTTTCCGGTCACTTCTGCGAGTGTATGATGACGCACTTGATCTGAAACAAGACCCACCGGTTTACCTCCCAGCCTACTCCTTGGGTACTCTTCTTCCCCGTGGACCCCCGAGCTGCAATGGGGTTGTACAATGGAGGAAGGATCTAGCTGGCAGAGGAGAGCAGCCTTAGCTCAAGAGTCCCCTCTCTAAAAGAAATCCTCCACCTCACCAAACTCAGTATAGCTTCATAGTCACTGCTTTGGCATCATATCATCCATCCAATAATAGGGTTCCCCAAAAAGTCCCTTCTTTCCTGGCTTGCCCCTTCTTTTATAGGAGTCCTCATAGGTGACACTTGGCATGTCATGCATAATTATAATATTTTTCTTTTAATTTAATACTTGATTATTCACCTACCCATGTGTCATTCTCTCAGCAAGGGTCACCCAAAATTATTTACTTAACTTTTTATTTAAAACTAATATTTTCCTCACCTCACAAGATTCCTATTTCTTCTCCTAGTTGTCTCTTTATTCCCCCCTTTTATTCTTTAAATTGTGTTTATTACTTGGAGTCAATTAATGAGTCAAGATTTTATCCCCCATCTACTTCCTACATTAATTCAGGTTATCTCTTAGAGGGATATTCTTATGCTGGTTGATGCCACATGGAGCTTCTCTACATTTCTCTAATTTCATTTATTTTTCTTATTTTAATTCACCTTCCTCTTTTCTTAATTAAGTTTAATTGGTTTATGATTAATCTTTATCTTTACAATATGTTTGTCTTCCCCTTTTATCTAATTAAACCACCTAATCTACCTAGAATTTTCCAATATGGGGAGGGTAGAATGTTTAAGGTACTCTATTTATTTCTTCCTATGATCCTTCTTATTCCAAGTTTTATTTTTGATTTAATTACTTTGGTTTCTAATCATCATTTACCCTTGATGTAACTCCCTAGTTTTCATTCCTTACTTATATTTATTTATTATCATTTATTTTTAATGATTCTAAGGGTGCCAAGTTTGGTTGTGCCCTTCAAGAACTTCCCTAGAAGTTCCAAGGGTGCCACACCTAATAGTTTATTTGTGATGCCAAGGGTGCCAAGTTGGTCGTGCCCTTCAATAATTTCCCCTGAAGTTCCAAGGGTGCCACACCACTTGCCCTTCAAGCATCCAGTGACTACGAGGGGAAAGTATAGTGCAATGTCATAGACCACTATCATCTCTTATGTTTCCTTTTATAGTGAGACTAATGGTGCCGAGGATCAAGGAATCCGCCTTGATGTGCACCCCCCAGTAAACTCCTCACGAGCGACCCAACTTTGGGACCTTCCCTCATGGCATCATGATCTTCAAGGCGAAGGTGTTTCGACCCTTCCAGCCCAAGTCATGGCGGGAGTGCTAGTGGGTGAGATCAGGGACTCTATCCCACCCCTCCCATGTAGTTCCATCCACCTGTACAACCCCATCACCCATATGTGAGTCATTTGGTCAAGCAACTAATCTGTGCCTGCAACCATTAACATATCATCAAAATATAGTTAAACATATATGGCAGATTTGAAGATCGACTTAGACTTTAAAAGATAAAATAATATGAATTTTCATCAAGCTAGGTGTCATCGACATATCATATGCAAGTGCCTCTGATGGTTTCCTGCCATACTCAATAATCATCAGTAACAAGATTTCTCAATGTTAGTCATTATCATAATAGCATCATTAACAATTCCTGGTCATTCACATCATTGTCCATTTTAAGCATGAACTAAAGAAAGTAGGTAACATAGGGGACACATCCCTCATGGCTATCATCATTAATCATCAACGGAAACATACATATTCATTAAACTATCAACATCGTAACATCATAGAAATATACCTATCCATCAAATTTATCATCATTATGCTTTTAGTAGAGTGCATACATATTCTTTACTACCCTCATCATAAATTCAAATAGAGACCAAACTTAACTATTTAAATGTTGCAATCATCATAATACTAATAGATAAGATACATAACCATTCATGCTATCATAATATCAACGGAAACATACATATTCATTAAACTATCAACATCGTAACATCATAGAAATATACCTATCCATCAAATTTATCATCATTATGCTTTTAGTAGAGCGCATACATATTCTTTACTACCCTCATCATAAATTCAAATAGAGACCAAACTTAACTATTTAAATGTTGCAATCATCAGAATACTAATAGATAAGATACATAACCATTCATGCTATAATAATATCAATGGAAAGCATTCATAAACATCACAACCATGAATATATCAATCGCTAATAATAGTGTCATGTGTTCGGATCCTCAACCTGAGGTCCTTAAAGAATAAAGTGTGGGCCTTATGGCTAATTAAATGTTTGTGTCATATCACAGTCAGTCAACTAGAGCGGGCACAACAATGGTATCGAACTCCCTTAAGGATTATCCATCTCACCTTCGCCACACACTTCTTCCACTCAGCCAACTCTTGTGCATTAGTTGAAGCTAGCTTTGGGATTTCTTGATCAATGAATTCCTCCAATCCATTATCTTCTAATACAGCCTCCATTATATCTTTCCATGCTATGTAATTCGAGCTACCTTCCAAGGCATACTCGAGTCCCAATCCATAAAATGCCATTGGCCAACCTTGAAGTATGATATGAATTCAATTAGCACCTGCAACCCTGAACTTCAAACTTCGAATTCTCTTCTCAGTATACAATTGACAGCTTTGATACCATGTATATAATTTCTACAAATCCAACTTCGATACCATGTAGAAATTATCTACAAATTTGGCTCCGATACCATGTAGAAAATATGCCTGTAGGTTAACCCGATAATGCAAAAGAAATCAAAGAAGAATACTATAACCTACTTCTACTATCAATTTGTAGAAGCTTAAAGATCGAGCTAAACAATATAACCAGAAGAAGAAGAATCAATCACACAATACACATGACATTACTTCGGGGAAAGCCTCAGCTAAAAACCCCACTATCTGTATTATCATACAAGGTGGAAATGCATAGGAATTATACAAAGCCTTAGCTCTCACAACTAGCTGGCTCTCAGTACAATCCTCACAGATTCTCATAGGAAATCCTAGCTTCTCACAAGCCTTCCTCTCTGCCCTCCAAACTCCTATTTCCTTGCGTTGTTCCTCTGGGATGATTCACCTTCAACCAAGTGGAACACTCTGATCTCACAAACTGTCAGAACTACACAATTCTCAAGGAATGATCTTTCTGCATGCATGAGTTTTCTTTATAAGAAAACACATGCAGATGATAGTACGTTGTCCTTGACTTTAATCTCAAATGGGTCTTTCTTAGAATAGACATGCATGAGTTTCTGATGAGGGAATCTTCAGTTAACTAGAGTACACTAGTTGAGTGCATGCATGCATCAACTGACTATTAACTTTTTATTAGTTCCTCAAACAGTTTGGAACCAACTTAATTGGACTCAACTCAGTAAATTGAGTTAACTAATTACAACTAAAATATAACTCAATCTTATCTCCTTAATTTAAGACTTATCTCCCTAATTTAAGGGATAACTCTTGCATGACTTCAGAAAGACTTCTAACTTGAATTTCTCAAACTAATTAAGTCAAAATAACTTAATTAATTATTTCCAAGTAGCTATTAAGACTAAATTCACTTTTAATTCACAATCTAATTCAAGGGCAAATTAAATTGGAATATTCATGTTGCCACATTTCAACAACCTGTTGTAGCGGCTACAACCACCCTCCAAAATTTTTCCTATGCTTTGATTTTGGAGCCTTCCTTCTAAACCACAAAAACTCATCTTACACTAATCTAGGTATCCATGCTTCAAGTGAGATTTATCCTTTTCATCTTGTCTTGTGTTTGCTCACTCAATTGATTTTCTAACCCACAAGTTGATCTCCTAACTTGGTCTGTTAACAGTTATGGGCTCAGCTTAGAAAACTGCACAATTCTTCGAGGCAGGTGACTTTACTATTGGGAATTGCATAGTCCTGACTTCCAATGAGCCTTGAGCTCTGGAAATGCCTAGTCATGGAAGGGTAGCCCAACACTAATCCCAAAAAATACGCAAACCTTACTGTGCTCAGAAATTATGCAATGCATGAGCTGGAGAGTTCTCAAATCCTTCCCAAAACTATGCAGTCTTTCCGAGTAATGCATGGCAATTTTCCCAAAGAAAAAAACATCCCTAAAATATAGGAATCTATTTTATTAACTCAAAGGAGTCACTTGCATTATTTTTGGAAACTGCCACCAAGTGTCACTTTTTCCTTGATTTTAAGCATGTGCATCATAAACCCTAAGTTGGAAAAATCTATTTAAGTGACGTTGCTAGATCTCATTTGCACACTCGATCTTAGAGCTATAGAATTCCCAAGGAAATCAAGGAGCCTTCAGTGCAATCATCGTCGCTTTTCCTGGTGATTTTTGCTTTTCTCATATTTTTTTTCTTTTTATGTCACTTTTTATTGTTTAGCTTATTTGAGTGTTGTTTCACTTGTTTCCTTGAACGACTGTTCGTGTTTCAACTTGTTTTATCTTGCAGAAGTGTTTTTCCAAGTTATAAATTGTCTTTCCCAAGTTTCACATGAGTTTCCCTGTTTTTGCAACAACTGGCACCATTGTGGTGACTCTCTTCACATGCTCATTTTCCTTCAGTTTATCAATTCCTGCACTTGTTTCACATGCATGCATCAACACTTAGTCAGATCTACATTCAACATCACAGTACCTTTCAGATCTGTTTTATTTTTCACAATCCCCTTGGGCGGATTTGGGTCCCCTTGCCCAAATCTCATGTGCATAACTAGCTCTACACAATCTGGAGACTAAAGCCTCTGGGTTGGCTTCCGAAATTATGCAGACCCTAGCCTAGGCTGATTCCAACTATACACTGCGTAGTTCTAGGAGCCATTCTCCTAGGCAATGCACATTTCTAGCCATTAAACTCCCACACTGACTATTGGGACTACACAATGTGCAGTTCCCACAGTCATTTAGTCACCTCTCTCACTCAAAACTACACAATCCTTCTCATCATGAGCCCAACTTGTTGCTTGATCTTGTCTTGATTTTTTATTTTTTTTAGCTAACATTTGATATCCATTAGTGTCCTCTATGTCCCATAGGTACAACAATTGTTGAGCATATCTCTAGCAGTTATAGTTAACATGGCATCCAAGAGAGTTGCATCAAATGAAACCGCTGAGAGAAATACTAGGGAAGTAGTTGAGCAGATATCATTTGATCTACCAATATATGAAGATAATCAGTTGTTCATTGAGAAGGGAACAACGCTGACATGGTAACAGATCAAAAACACTTTTGCAGAGGACTTCAAGGCAAACTTAGAAGACCAGCAGGTTTATGTCAACATCCAATGGTTAGGTTTTCACACTCCCCTTAGGAAGATTTGGGCCCCCTTGCCCAGATATCAATGTGCACATCCATCTCTATGTAATCTGGAACTCAAGCCTCTAGCTTGGCTTCTTGAATTACATAGAGCCTAGCCTAGGCTAGCTCCACCTGCTCACTACGTAATTCCATGAGACAGTCTCTCAGCTTGGCCACTGAGACTACACAATGGGCAATCTCTCCCAGACCCTAGCCAAAACTGAACTGTGCATTCTACAGTTCTAGTCATCAAGCTCGCACATTGACTGTTGGGACTACACAATGCACAGTTCCCAAAGTTAGTCAGTCACTTCTCTTAGTAAAAACTATTCTTTACTTCTCATCATGAGCCCGACTTGTTGCTTGATCTTGTCTTGAAGTTGTTTTTCCTTTTAGCTAACATTTTCTTTCCATGAGTGTCCTCTTTGTCCCACTGGTACAAAATTTGTTGAGCATATATCTAGAAGTTATAGTTAACATGACATCCAAGAGAGTTTCATCAAAGGAAACTGTTGAGAGTAGTACTAGGGAAGAAGTTGAGAATATATCAGTTGATCTGCCATTATATGTAGATACTCAGTTGTTCATTAAGAATGGAACAACACAGGCATGAAAGTAGATCAAAGACACTTTTACAGAGGACTTCAAGGCACACTTATAAGATTGGTAGGTGTATCTCAACATCCAACTGTCAGGATTATACAAGGTTGCATGTAGGTACCGCATCTTCCCATGTGTGGACATCGTTAGCTAGATTATCTCACATACGAATGAACATGCTATGACATTGAGCAGTGCCAACAGGAAGACATTGTCGCCTTTAAGGTAGAGAACTTTCAACAAATGTGCCACTTTTCCAAGCTGATGAAGTACATGGAGTCTCTTTTCTATGCCACCTATATCTATGTGAACACTAGATAGATTTTCAAGCGTTGTGTGAAAGAGCCATCAAAGTTTAGGCATACACCCACTCATGTTTACAAGACAAAGTCCCTCAGGAAGGCTTACACAAAAACCTTTCCTGAAGAGTGGGTAGTCTTACTAGACTAGTTGATGAATTATGTTGTCAATCTCAATCAGGTATGCCTGTCACCAGTGATCAAATATGATTTTACCAAGTTTTTTTAGGGGTCTCAAAGTCAAATTTTATCATGGCACTAGATTTTTAGAATAAAATTTGGTCACTGGCTAGTGTGTCTAATTCTATTGTTGCTCCTTCAAGATTTCCATGTTCCAGTCACTGACATCACTCATTTGGATGTGCCATCTTTGAAAAGTGTCATGTTCATCTTAGTTCCCGTATCATGGTCATGTCATTTTTCAAGTATTACAGGTCATGGATCATTCAAATTATCATATTGGTCATGGTCTAGGTCATCACTCGTAATTGTCATCATTATGTCAGTTTCAATATTATATCCATGTTTATGATATTGAGTCCACAAATAAAGGGATTTAGAAACTTTGGGAAAGCAAAATAAAGGTATAGGTAATGTTTTATTTCAAATAAGACAATGTTGCAGTACACTACCTCGTCTCATGATTTCTTAAAGGGACATATGATTCATGCCACTACCAAAACAAAAATCAACTTTCAAGCTAAAAAGGACCATCCAAAGCATCAAAATGGTTTCATTTCAGCATTATAAGGTTTAAGCATCTCCTTGGTAGGTAAGTAAACATCTGGCACCTCTTATGCATCCTTTGTTTTGAAGAACTCAGTGAAAAGCCCTCTCTTGGGGTTTCGCAATGATTTTGGTCTCCAAATGATTTTTCTTAATCAAAGTGAGAAAAAACATATTTTTTATGTTCCATAACCCCCACACATACCTTATATACCCCTCCCAACAATTTCCCATACCCATTCCCTTCATTACCCCTCATTTTCCCTAAAGCCTAGCTCAATGTTGTGTTTTTGAAAATTTCTAGGCTAGGACTGTGTTTTGGACTTTTTCACACATTTCCTTCATTCTTTTCAAGAAATTACACCTCCCTACACTCCCTAACATCTACACCTACCCCCCAAAATTTTCCAAAGAATTTAGACACCGTTAAGCCCCTTCATCTCCCTCTATTTGCAAAACATTCCCTTTTCTCTTTGAGGCCATTTGCTACACATAGGGACAATTTTATTTCAAAATAGATTCCTGACCAAATAGAGAATAATTTTATAGAAGTGAAAGAGGGTTTTTTCGATACCATGCCAAGGAACAAAAATTCAAATCCGTTTATGCACAGGTGTTATTATTTGAGTGAAATACCCAAAATACACTTTCGACGGGAGAGTTGCTCAGTATTTTAGTGACCAAGTACAAACTTGGAAGTTGGATTATCAGCAAATGGGAAATTATTTTTCAAAATGAAAGGCGGTTATTGTTCAAAACATTCCAAGCCACAAAAACCTCTCTCATATTTTAAAAGTTATAAGTGGTTAAATAAATATAGCTCCACCTTTCAGCCCTATTTTCACAAAAAATTGGCAATTTTTGGCACAGTCACGCTGCCAAAAGCATAGCGTGGGCCACACTACGCTTTTTCTGGAGAGCTCTAAATAGAAAAAAATATATATGGTTGGATATATTTTTACTCCTACATCAACTTTAGACACTTGGCAGCCCAATTCTTCAACTTTTACAAGGTGAAAATGGCCAAAAACCACCTAAAAAACACCTTTCTTGCCTTGTTTTTGGAGGCCACACTACGCTTTTTGAACAGTCTTGGGATAAGTATATTTTGAGGATCTATACTTCACCATTTTAAGTGCTAGAGCTCTCTATGGATAACTATAAAGATATATATTTCCAATGAGCTATCATGATCTCAATTTGGAGTTCAGAAAGGCCTCCAAAAGTGGTCTGCAATATCACGATGCGCTTTTCCTAGGCCACGTTGTGCTTTTTACACATTTGTTGCGCTTTTTCCAGGAGTTTGAATTTCATCTATAGTTTGACCTGATTTGAATTTTTACCTATGTAAATACATAATTGAGCATGTAATCATGTAACTGAGATGTAATTATGCTAGATGAAAGTCAAATGAGGTAGATACATTCTAGTAAGTCTTTTGTTTTGGTCAATTGAGTCAGTTTTACTATATGGAGGGTTTTTTTTAACTTCCCTAGTCATTAGGGTTTTGGTTGAGACCTTTGGGGAATAGCTCCACCAGTCATGGATTCAAACCCTTAGAGTGGGGAGATGTTGTTTTGGGTTTTATGTATCATTTTATCATTCATAGAATAGGTTGGACATTAAAGGAAAGAACTATTGTAGCTTGTACTTGGATATTTTCTTGAAATCAAAGGATACAATTTGCAGCTATTATCTAAGAATTCATGTGCAATAAGTTTGTGATCTTGTTTTTTCTTTGTTATAACTTTATATGAAATATAATCATCTTGTCTTTCCATTTATCAATTCTTCAATGGTTTTCCTTATAGTTTATAAACAGAATTCTTTGCATAAAGCTCTGTTTTGATGGAAAAATTATTATGTGTTACTTTCTTTCTTGCTTAATGAATTCATGTTTCATGCTCATTAAGACCTTTAGCTTCTTCTAAACAATACACTACACTAACAAACCCTAATATCCATCACAAAAGTATTGTTGCCTTGCTCCTTTATATCTTTGTTTCTCTAACCCTTTGATCTTGTTGACCTAGCAACCTAGATTTTCTCCCTTATCCAGCAACAAAACCCTAAATTTTCTAAAACCTACCTAAGCCTAGATATCTAGTCTAAAATCCTTTACATTCCTGTGATCTCTTGGCTGTGATTTCATAGAGAGAGCCCTCTCTAGTTTGGTAGGGCTAGCTACCAAACTAAAAGCTTGGTATGTGGTTACCTCCGTTGATCTCCTTATTAGCCTAGGACATTATGGAGGATAATGTATGTGAGGCCATTCAACTGGTTAGATATGTTGGCTCATCAGTTGAAGTCCCATGTGGCTAAGGGTTAGATCCACCCAATAATGAGTGAGAAAGGTTTTACATGTCTACATATTTATTGAATGCAATCTATGCCCAACAACAGTTCCCATGCATGAACTAGACATGGATACCGCAAGAGACTATCGCTAACATCTAATTCAAGTTTCTCTCTAACTAGAGCTATCAAGGAGCGATCGCAAGGCTAACTGATCATTTTATCATCCCATTGTACAAGCTTATATTTGAGTAGGATCCACCTTTCATGTCCTGAGAAGAAATGGAGGTGATAGTAAACATTTCATATTGGTATGCCTCACCAAGTGCCACCTTGATCAGATTGTTTGGTGGAGAGAAGCCTCTACATGTTCTACCAAGGTGTGCTGCTGACAAGCTAGTCATACAAGAATTTTCATACCACCTCTCTATAGGGTTGCCAACAGGACTGCATAAGAAGAAGAAAGTGCTATGACTTGCTCTTCCTTTGCAGATCAAGTTACATGAGATTAAGAGCTTGAAATATGCATATGTTGAGTCTAAATACATAGTGAAGTTTGAGTTCGGCACCAAAGAATTTAATCCGTATGATCCTCACGGTATTTTAAAGGAACACTTGTTCGCAAGTGTACTTTCCATGGATCCATGGGATATTTAATTGGCCCAAGGAGGACCCTTGGAGGTACTACTACAATGCCTCAAGGCTCAATGTGCTAGTCATTTTAGCAAGAACTTGGAAGGCCGCTCTAAATACAGCAGGATCTCTAGAAGCAACAACAACAGTAGTAGAAGGAAAAAATCTAGTGCAGGACAAGGGAAAGAGGAATATTGATGAGAATATAGAGGGAGAGCAAAGCTGTAAAATGAGGGAAGATCCTATCCTGGAGTAGGAAACTTTGCTAGTGGAAGTAAAGATGGAGTAGCAGATGAAGAGATAAGAGCAAAGGAAGAGAGAAAAGCAGAGGTTGTAGGAAGAAGAACTGAATCCATAGGAGAGAGATAAGAAGTTTAAGGAAGAACAAGAGAAGAGAAAGAGAAGAGAAGTAGAAGTAGGAAGAAGAACAAAAACAATGCGCGATGATAGAGAAAACATCATCGGTACAGATTGATGAGCCAAAAAAACCAACAGCTGAGGAAGAGGGGGAATAGATGAAAGATTGGGAGCTTGCTCAACAGATTGAGGAATTTATCGAAGTGACAGACATGGAGTTGGAATAGGAGCCCTAGAATGAGGACGCTTACTTGATGCCAAGAGAACCACAGGTCATCTCTTAGCTCCACCACCTCCACTGTCAAAAGCAACCCCGAGTGAGAAAGGATATGTTGTTATCCTTGATGATGATATAGTCATGGATATTTCCAATCTATCATTTGACGAGTTGTAGAAGAATATTATACAAACATAAAGGAAGCACTTTCTGGATGATCACACATCACCTGCATTCATCAATGAAAGGATGATAGTGTCAAACACGAGGAAGCATCCAATTGCCCATGCGAAAGCCATCTTGGCATATACATGAGAAACAAGATCAAATGAGTACCTCACGGTTGAGAATGGAAAACTGGCAAAGAACTTGTAGGCTTCCAGGCAAGAGGTAGAAAAACCCTGAGCTTCAGTGCAGAATGAAATTTTTGCATTGGGAGAGATGAAGACAATGATAATTTCTAAAGTATCAACACTTGGTGATACCATGTGGAAGCTTTATGACAGATTTTTCATCGTGCATAAAGAAAGTGTCCATGTGTGTGGCTTACAATAGCGAACCGAAGGGTTTGTTCAAAATCTCAAGAACATACATGCTGACATTGCCCATGTGAAAGAATGGACAATGCAGTACAAGGGGGGCCCACTTGACTTAGAGAAGAATATGAAGCCACAGGAAGAGGTGGAGAAAGCGAAGGTCCAAATTTTGATCCAAAACTACGAGCAACTCACCTTGTTTATCGATAGCATACATGCCCCATATGTGTAGTTGTACATTAGTTTGGATGTCATGGTGAGAAAGCATAGGATCCAATTAGTCAGTTCCCTCACCGATGCTAAACCTAAGAACCAAGTCCAGCTAGAGATCGATGAGTGCTTGGAGCATCTAAGATGAGAGGCTACTAGAGAAGACTTGGAGCTGGGCGTACACAACATACAGAGGTACATCGTTGGACCTGTCATGATCAAGACCATGCTACTCATGCTTTAGAATGAGTTGGATATAGGTTCCAAGACCATATACCCAGATGCCATGAAGGTGAAAGTCTACTTCTAGAAAGACACCATCAAATAATTTGGGAACACCATCACACAGTACCAATCTTGGCACCGATATGTGACTAAGAAGCACCAAGTGGAGGTTGCTGAGTTGGAATTCCCCCTAACTTTGGAATCATAGTGTTTTGTCTTGTTAGGCTATCTCTAACCTATTCTGCCTTACATAGGTATATGTGGAAAATGTAATATTATTTGTAAAAATTTTGTAAGTGAAATTCCAAGTGCCAACATTGGAATATGAAAAGTCATTATGTAATGCGATGTGTCATTTAATGAAGAAGATGATAATTCATTAGGGAAGTAACAAAGTCACAAAGGGGAATGTCAAGGGTCGCCCCACCCTTTATATATAGAACCTCATAACTCATAGAACGTAATTTTGGGAGCCAATATTTGGCCAAGCTTAGGCTTAGAAAAGGCTTGGGAGTATTGTGAAGAGCCTTGGCTTCTCCATAGCAAAGAGTGAGTATACTTCTTTGGAGGAGCATGTGTTCTTGACTGTAATTTTCCACTATTGGGGCTAGTGGTCATCAATGATGTATGTATGGATGAAACTTTCACTTATAATAATAAAATCAGAGCCAACATGTTTTCATGCATATGTTGTTCATATAGTAGGACTAATCTTGTTGTATTGGCAATGTATGTTGTTTGACTTACGCATTTTCTTATGAACTACTTTGTATGCATTTTTAGAAATCTTGTTGAATGTGTGTTGTTGGATTAACTCGTCACTTTAACTTGTGGACTATTCTACATTTTAGCTTGTGATGTCATTTTTCTCATGTGTTCCTTTCAAGTTGCATACTATTATAGGCTTCTAAAAGGTGCACTTCATTTCCTCCTCAGTGTGTTATAACCTTCATGCATCACACTTGACTCTCTGCAAGGTCACACACTTTCTTTCACCCAAAGTTATCATACTTACCTTTGCATGCTACAGTGGTCAAGGCATTACACTACCACCCACTGCTAGGACTCCTACTCGAAATGGTGTGAGGTCTAGATGGGAATTAATATCAAGGAGATACCCTAAATGTTGGCGGGTCCAACAATGTCAACAATACCATAAAAACATGAGTAGATGATGGCTACTCATGACAAAAATTGACACGTGAGTCAACCAGTGCAAAGGTAAAGTGCTACCAAAGTACGCCATTTGTTAGTATGAAAATTCTTAGCAAGTGTACCAAAAATGCTTCACTTAAGTCACTGCTGACAAGTGACCATAAAAATAATATGTGGTTGTTTATGCTTTAGATCTGCAATAATAAAACGTGAAACCATGCAACAAAAAGATTGTATGCGATCTAAGACAGAAAACAACAAGAAATATCTGATATAATAACCCAATAGAATAAGACTTGTATATGAATAATATTTTTGTTAAAACACCTAGTGAAGGAGATCTACAACAAGGGTCTACAAATCCCCCTCTATGGGATGGGTCCTTTGATGTCCTTGTGTTCCAGTGATCTATTCTCTCTCTGAATATGTGAAAAACCTAAAACAAAGAATGAAACTCAAGTAGAAGCTAAGATGTGAGAAGACGATAATGGTGACAATGATAATGATCGTGGTGAAGAATGAATGGAAAACCCTCTTATTTATAAAAAAGTATTGGGTTGATCTCAAAAATGGAAAATAATAAAATAATATTGACCAAATCAAGATCTAACCATTAGGAATACTTTATTATATTTTTTGGAGAGGGAAAATATATTCAAAATGGTCAAATATTTTTATTTAGAAATAATTAACAAATAAAATGATTTATTAATTATTTCACGAGGATTAAGAAAGGTGTGAAATTGAAATAATTATTAAATAGTGATTTAACAATTATCCAAAAAATGGAATTAAGGAATAATAAATAAGTAATGATCTATTTAATTATTCCTAGGTGATTTAGCCAAATGTGACAACAAATAACTATCCAATAATTATTTAATAATTATTCATAGAGAAAATTAAATAAATAATGATTTATTCAATTATTCTCATGGGTTTTTTTTAATTTTAATCAGAAATAATTTAATAAAAATGGTTTACTAAATTATTTCCCATGGTGAAAGTGATTTTACTATGGTAAAATTAATCCTACATGGTGTACTTCAATCCACCTTGATAGAAATGGCTAGGTGATCATTTTTTATGTGATAACACACTATGACGGGCCATTGAATGCCCTTGTTGTGTAAGAACTACACTGTTGGGTGCAGGATCCCCCAAGGGAAGTTTTGGGGCTTAAAGCCAAGATTTTGACTAAATCTAATGTAAAGACTCCATGTTCTATGGGCACGGAGTGTGAGCTTGTAAATAAGCATAAGGTTGTCCGCCCTCATTTTTGTAATGTAATGTCGGCTTTAGAGATCTACCAGACCATGGGATTGTATAAATAGAATGAGGATCTAAGTTGTAAATCAGTCAATAGAAGAAGTAAGTAATAGATGGAGAATTAAGTCTTATCTAAGTGTAGAGATGAGTCTTGGGTCGTAGAGTAGGAGACAGTCTGCAGCTAAGTGTGTAGAGGTCTAGTAGTCCACAACTAAGTGCACGAACCCCTGTAGCTGAATGCGCAGGGTGAGTCGAGTATGTAACCATTGGAGAAGTAATAAATAGAAGTTACATATCATTTATGTGTATCTTTTTCCTATTTTTTGTATTGAATGTAGTGGGTATAAATTGTAATTTCACTATTTATATGTTGCACGAACTTATATGGTTGTGTTAATTAAGTGAATATAAGATAAAGTATCTGTTTATACGAAGTTAACTAACAATTATAAGAACATAAGTAAGATCCGTGGGGTAACTTGGGGAAATAACACAGATCGCTACCTTAGCAGCGCAAAAGCACCTCAGCCCCTGGTTAGGGCTGCGCGAGGGCGATTGTAACAAATCGCAAAGTCCTTATAGGTCAGGGTAGTGTGCGAAGTAACTTGCATGAAGGTATTCACAATTGGAATAAATCGACCTCTTAGACATCTCAAAGGTGTGGAAACTTGGTTCTAGCATCCCCCCATACTGCTTCAGGTAAAACCTCAGTCCGCGTTCCATTGCCTGTTGCCAAAAGGGCCAGTAATGTAGGGATTTGTTTGGCTAATTAACTCCAAACCTGGTTCAGACCCCCTCAAGCCAACAAATGGTTCATTGCTGGGATCGGAATCTGCATAGAGATGTCTAATTTCGTATCATTGGAATCCAACTAACAAGGAAATTGAAGGTTGGTTGGACAGGAGAATTCACGAGTTTGTGGCACATGAAAATAGGAATTCAGGACTGATAAAAGAAGAGTGGTTAGACTGATACCTATACACATAGATCCATGAAATCTTATTTGCATATTTCCCTACTGAATTGTACAAGTGGATCGCGAAGCTAGTAGATAACCAAGGTGTTAATTTTGAGGTATGTTCTATGCTAGAGCAATTTATTTCAATTTCTTTTCCACATTAGCAATCACATCAGCATAAAGTAAACTGTAGATAGAACATAAATATAAATCAGAAAAGATAAGCCAAGACAAGAGGACACAAGATGTGGTGCTAGCCAGGGACAAACCCCAATGTGGGGAAACCCTTGATCAATTCTTCTTTTATGTTCTTCAAAGCTCAGTAAAGAAAGTGAGAGAGATAGTACATTTACAATAGAAGTCAATCACTTTTACTTTTGATATCGGCATGAGATCAGTTGAAGACATATTGCTTCAACTGATTCTCTAAGGTGACTCGTTCACCTATCATAGTGTTGCATCTCGTCTATTTGCTGCAGATTACCATGTGACACCTTGTTGTACTGTCACATGTGTTGAACCTTGATGACTGAGCTGCTCTCATATTCATGTTGTTCATCATGCCGCATCTTGCATGGTCTTATTCATCATCAAGTTGCCCATGCTCATGATCTCATTCATCATTATGATGCCCATGCTCATATCGTCATGCATCATTATGTTGCCCATGTTCATATCATCATGCTCCTTATTATGCTGCCCATCATCTCATACATCATGCTACCTTCCTTCAGAGATAGATGCTCCAGCTATTTTGGCAGTTCCCGGTAGTTCAAGCTTTTCCAACAGTTCTGACTTTTCTGGCAATTCTGACAGTTCCAGCATTTCCGACATTTCCAGCTTTTCTGGCTTTTCCGCCTTTTTCGACATTTTTTACTTTTCCGCCAGTTCTGTATTTTCCACCAGGTCCAGCTTTTCCGGCTTTTCCGGCAGTTCCAGATTTTCCGGCTATTTCCGGCTTTTCCGACAGTTCTAGCTTTTCTGGCTATTCTAGATTTTCCGACAATTCCAAATTTTTCGACTTTTCCAGCTTTTTCCACAATTCCAACTTTTCTAGCTTTTCTGGCTATTTCGGCTTTTCCGGTAGTTCTGACTTTTCCGGCTTTTTCAGCTTTTCCAGTGGTTCCGGCTTTTCCAACTTTTTAGGCTTTTCCTTAGGATCTCTCTTCCTACTAAAACACAAAGACAAGTAGAGAGAGGAAGAGATCCAAGTGTGTGTAGAAATGGCTTGAAGTCCTCTTCTATTTATACTAAAACGTAGAGGTTGAATAGACATGACTATTGGGCTTCTGAGCCTACATAAGTTGTTGGCCGACTTAACAATTTGTCCATAACATAAATAAATTCATAACTTCATAAATACTTATTGGAATCGGATGATATTTAGATCAATCCTACACCTCTCAATGAGAGGGATCCAATAAAAATATCAGTTGCCATAAATAATGACCCACATGGCATTTCGCCCTAGTTGCCAATTCTACCACTCCCTCTCAACTAGGGAGAACTCCATCTGCTGATCCATATGTCCAACTATACTATCTCTGCTATTAGTGCCCTACATTGCTCTGCTAAGCTCTGTTGGCTCTGCTATGCTTTGCTTAGTCCTGTTGGCTCTACTCTGCTCTTCTAGCTCTGCTGGCTCTGCTCTGCTCTACTCAGCTCTGCTGGCTCTGCTATGCTCTGCTCTGCTCTGCTCAACTCTACTGGCTCTGCTCTGCTCCACTCAGCTTTGCTGGCTCTACTCTGCTCTGCCCAACTTAGCTCTACTGAACCATGAAGAAGAAGAATTGATCGAGAATGTGTCATACCATTATCCACTGAACCAAAGTTAGTCTCAGAGTGTGAATACTGGTCCCAGAACAGTCCTCAACTGACCTGAAGTCAGTGTCATAGTAGGTACAACTCCTACCATTGGTCCCAGACCAGTACTCTACTGACTCGAAGTCAGTCTTAGAGTATGTACCACAAGTCCTAGACCAGTCCTCAACTGACCTGAAGTCAGTGTCATAGTGGGTAAAACTCCTACCACTAGTCCCAGACCAGTATCATTGATCCTAGATCAATGAAGGTCATCCTAGCATAGGGAGTACGATAGATATAGTGATGCTTCCATTTTTACTACTATGGTCCCTATCCTTATGTCCCTGCTCATTGATCAAATGAGAGGTACTTCCCATGAGTCCCAGACTGCATGGGTAGGATGCCTCGATAGGAGAACTTAATCAATCCTATCCCCACAGGAGAGCTAATCATCCTGCTACATAATCGCCATTGAGAACACATCATCTAGGCCTCACAGGAGAACTAATCATCCTGCTACACAATCGTCATGGAGAACACATCATCTAGACCTCACAGGAGAACTAATCATCCTGCTACACAATCGTCATGGAGAACACATCATCCAGACCTCACAGGAGAATTAATCATCTTGCTACACAATCATCATGGATAACACATCATCCAGACCTCACAGGAAAATTAATCATCCTGCTACATAATCGTCATGGAGAACACATCATCCAGACCTCACAGGAGAATTAATGATCCTACTACACAGGAGAGCGAATCATCCTATCCCACAAGAGAGCGAATCATCTTGTCCCACAAGAGAGAAAATCATCTTGTTCATAGGAGAGAGAATCACCCTGTCCACGGGAGAGAAAATCATCCTGTCTCACAAGAGAGTGAATCATCTTGTCCCACAAGAGAGCAAATCATCTTGTCCACAGGAGAGCAAATCATCCTATCCATAAGAGAGTGAATCATCCTATCCCAGTGCACACGATTAGGGGAGGGTGAGTCACCCTATGGTCGTATGTTGCTCCAGTAAGAAACACAAGCCCCCAGAGCTCAATGTATACAACATGCAGGACCCTTGTACAAGGGTCTCTTGATGACTCCAAGTTATTAAGGAAAATCACAGATTTGATCTTTCCCCCCGGGCTTAGAGAAAGTGTAGCGACCTGTACATCATCTCATAGTGATGGAGCTTCCTTGCTCATAGACTTACCATATCCCAAATATGGTAGTATCTGATGTCTATCTGCTGGAGCAATCGTTGAATACGAGATTCCTCAATAATTGAATCCCACCTCTGGTTTTCACAAAGAGTCATAGTGGTACAAAC
>APFE030753281.1:34230-55910 GCA_000404065.3 Pinus taeda
GTCGTTTCATATTTCTGGCAGTGTATCTCAATCCATGAGAGATTGTGCCCTGAAGGCATCTCAGAAGATTCTTGGCACAAATCCAGTGAGGTTCAACCAAATATGAGCTCACCATGCTAACTGCAAAACTTATGTCTGGACAGAAGTTCACCAAGAACATCAATGCGAATGAGTTTATGAGATTCAAAGGCATTTCCCAAATCTAGTCCGACATCACTACCATATAACTTTTGAAAGTTACGATCCTCAAGGTAGTCATAGGCTTGTAGTTCACCATTCCACATCTGGAATCCAACTCCCTCTTACTTCTGCAAATGAGAGGGTTTGCACCTGTTAGAAGTAGGTCGTCCTCATAAGTTGTTGGCATGAGAGGTCTATCATCCACAAGCTTTGGATGGTTTGGATATGTTTCACTCCTAGTGAATCTCAGCTTTATCAGACAACTATCGATCCTCTCATACTATGCCTAGGGTGTTTTGCTTCAAGCCATAGAGGGCTTTCTTCCACCTGCATATGCGAGATTCCTAATTATCAATCTCAAACCCCTTGGGTTGTTCCAGACCTGTGGACCTGCTACATGAAAGGAATGGTCCCCTTGTAAGATTTTCCTTTGGTACATCTCAAACATGTACTTTCATGCTCCTTTTGAATTTAGGCATCCCTGTCACCATCTGACTCACAGACCTTCGATGCTACGTGACAATGGAAATGGTCCCCAGTGGACTTCCTACGATTTGATACAACCCTGAACTCAAAAACATCTTTGAAAATTCTATTTCCAAACACGTACCTTTCTATCGATGAGTGCCACCCTGAAACCTTTGACTTCCATTTCCCAGATGGACACCAGGTTCTTCTTATGATCAAGTACATAAAAGTGATTCAGGGTTCCTTACTTTCTTTAAAGAGTCGACCATTTCCTTGATGACCTGCATTACCTTCGGAAACTCCTTCACATAATGGCTAGACTTATTGCAACCAAGGCATCACCTTTCCTTCCACCCTTAGATCCAAACTTCCCAATGAAGTGATCTTTAGATGGGCCATCAGAGACTTCCACTACACCATTCTGATAATATGTCCTGCTTCGAATTCACCCTTTGTGAACTTAGAAGAGAGATGTGGAACCCATTGATCCTTTTGTCTTGTCCCTATTGTCTTTGGTGATTTCTCTTTCACTCTTTCTTGGGCATTGTCTTCACTTCAACTCTGAGTCCATGTTAATTTTAGGTATGTTCTATACTAGAGAAATTTATTTCAATTTCTTTTCCACATTAGCAATCACATCAGCATAAAGTAAACTATAGATAGAACATAAATATAAATCACAGAAGACAAGCCAAGACAAGAGGACACAAGATGTGGCATTGGCCAGGGACAAACCCCAATGTCGGGAAACCCTTGATCAATTCTTCTTTTATGTTCTTCAAAGTTCAGCAGAGAAAGTGAGAGAGATAGTACATTTACAATAGAAGTCAATCACTTTGACCTTTGATATCAGGATGAGATTAGTTGAAGACATATTGCTTCAACTGATTTTCTAAGGTGACTCGTTCACCTATCATGGTGTTGTATCTCGTCTATTTGCTGCACATTACCATGTGACACATTGTTGTACTGTCACATGTGTTGAACCTTGATGACTGAGCTGCTCTCATCTTCATGCTGCTCATCATGCTGCATCTTCCATGGTCTTATTCATCATCAAGCTTCCCATGCTCATGATCTCATTCATCATTATGCTACCCATGCTCATATCATTATGCTGCCCATTCTCATATCATCATGTTGCTTATTATGCTACCCATGATCTCATACATCATGTTGCCTTCCTTTAGATACAGATGCTTCAGTTGTTTCGGAAGTTCCGGATTTTCCAGCAGTTCCGACTTTTCTAGCAGTTTCGACAATTCTGGCATTTCTGGCTTTTCTGGATTTTCCAGCTTTTCTAGCTTTTCCGATATTTCCAGCTTTTCCGACGTTTCTGGATTTTCCGGTAATTCTGGCAGTTCCGGCAATTCCGGCAGTTTTGGCTTTTTTAGCTTTTCCTGCTTTTCTTGGTTTTCTGGGTTTTCTGGTATTTCCGGCTTTTCCAATGTTTCCGGATTTTCTAGCTTTTCTAGTATTTTTGGCTTTTTTGGCTTTTCTGGTGTTTCTGGCTTTTCTTGTGTTTCTGGCTTTTCTGGTATTTCCGGCTTTTCTAGCATTTCTGGCTTTTCCGGCAGTTCCAACTTTTCTGACTTTTTCGGCTTTTCTGGCTTTTCCGGTAGTTCCAGCCTTTCCGGCTTTTCTGGCTATTTCGGATTTTCCAGCAGTTCTGGCTTTTCCGACTTTTCCAGTGTTTTCGACAGTTCCATCTTTTCTGGATTTTTCAGCTATTCTGGCTTTTCTGGCTATTCTAACTTTTCCTGCTTTTCTAGCAGTTCCGGCTTTTCTAGCTTTTCCTTAGGATCTCTCCTCCTACTAAAACCCAAAGTCATATTGAGAGGGGAAGAGATCCAAGTGTGTGTAGAAATGACTTGAAGTCCTTGTCTATTTATACTAAAACGTATAGGTTGAATAGACATGACCGTTGGGCTTCTGAGCCTACATAAGTTGTTGGCTAACTTAACAATTTGTCCATAACATAAATAAATTGATAACTTCATAAATACTTATTGGAATCGGATTATTTTTAGATCAATATTACACCTCTCAATGAGAGGGATCCAATAAAAATATCAGCTGCCATAAATAATATGACCCACATGGAGTTTGGCCCTAGTTGCCAGTTTTAACACAAGGAAGGTGGAAGCTTGACAATCCTATTGTGTGGACCGCAGAGTTGGTGCACAGATTGGAAGAATCAGAGGATAAGATCACATGCGCTATTGATTACTGACTTGATCAGATTATAGGAGGATTCATTACTAAGTTCGCGGTATATACTTCAGTCAGCTATAGCGAGGCAAAGCGATGCTTTCTCAAAGGACCGGGAGGTAAGTACGCAAAGTCTCTGAATACTTGGATTAAAATCCTATTGTGCGAAAAGAGGGTTATGCAATTACCTCGATGTTCGAAGCTACGCAAAGTGGAAAAACCTACAGAAACGAAGGAAGTAAGGGACCAGAGAATAGCCCTTTGATTTCACCTCTGCGAGGGGATGAGGAAGAGCTTGCGAAGATCTATCCATGAAGTGCGATCCAAATGATAAGGTAAAGGATTCCATGCATACCACCCCCACCCACACTTCCACCAACTTTACTACCTTCACCTCCATCATCACTCGTACCACCTCCACCACCACCGCGAGTCAGTATGGCAAGCACGATAAAGTTGTCTGTGTTCAAGGAAGTAGGAAATGAAGATCTGGACCAGTTTCGGTTTGTGATAAGAGCCGTATGGGAAGCGCAGGGAGTTATAGATGATAATATAAAGAAAGCGATGCTAGTTAGCACTCTGTAGGATCACATACTAACCTAGTATATTAAGCATTCTAATGACCATCCAAACGCGGGAATCACAGATATCCAAGCAGCGCTAAACAAAGAATTTAGCAAACTGAAGTTTGAAGCATAGTCAATTATTGGGTTCAAAGAAATCATGATGCTACCATGAGAAACTCCTTGGGAGTTGGATAAGAGGTTGAAGTGTACGATTCGCGAAGCCAATATGAATCTGATGGATGGACAACACCACGAATGGTTTGTAGCGTCGCTAACACCACATCTAAGGAGCGCATTATCACAGCAGAAGTTAACAACATAGGCAAAGGCCTTGGAGATCGCGGTGAGGCTACATGAGACCCAGATGCGAAATTCTAACTTGGGAGTTCAGCAGATCCATGCACAGTTGAAATACTTATTCCTTGAGATGCAGAGTTTGAAACAGGACAGGACAACTCACCCAGAAGTGCACAAAGAGGTATGGTGCATAAAATGCAAGGGCCAAGGTCATGATAAGGACCATTGCCCGGTGTTCAAAAATTACCTCGCAGGAGGAGGATTTCTACATTAAGACTAGAGGCACAAGCAGGGCCTAGCACGGTGCGTACTTTATGGTGCGTGATTTGTCAAATAGGAGGGAAACACGCTGCATACAACTGCCATTTTTTATAGAAGTATACACAAAATTCGTAGCAATTGTTCTGTAACTTTTGTAGATTAGTGGGATGCGATGAGCGCACTTGTAGAAGCTATGAGCTAATGATGGATAGAACTCCCACCTACAGAGTTTAAGCCGAAATGTGACCCCTAGACCAGAACGCAGGAGTGGCGTGAACAAGATTTCAAGGGCGTAGACGAGGCTGAGGTGGAGGAGGACCTAGAAGAGGTTGCAGACAGCTAATATGCTACAATTGCGGAGGGCCAAGACATTATGCTCGTGCTTTTATGAACCCAACGCATCTATCATGTCTATACTGTACCTTGTTTTATCATGAGACGGAAGATTTTCCTACATTGATAGGTAGGATGCGTGACAAGGGAGCGCTACCACATCCCCCGACTCAAAACCTGTAGATGATGAGGTTTGAGCCATGCGAGGAAGATCCAAATGTGAACAATTTGCTCCGAAGTGGAATCAAAATGGCAGATGACAAAGGAAAACAACCCGAAGATAGTACTTGGGTTCGCAAAGCTCCGATGAAAGAAGCAGAGTTTGATTTGGAGCATGCTAAGGAAATCTTCATGGAAGCTATGAAGAGCTTCGCGGATTCCTCCACTTCAGGAAGAAAGATAGACCAGAGTCGGAGATGGACCCATCTATTCTTATGACATTCCTGGAAACATGCATGAAGCTACTGCACGATAGTAAGGTTGTAAAAGGATTACAGGAACTCATTGATAGATGCACTGGGACCGTGCCATGAGAACTGTGCATAGTCCTGAATATTGGAAAGCATAAGACAAGGACGGGGAAAAAAATGAGGTTAACCACATAGATTGGAGAATATGAGATGGACCAAGTAATGCAGATTTGGGATCATATGTGAATGTTCTATCGAAGAAGACATGGGAGCGCACAGGGAGGCCTATGCTGCAATGGTCTCCTATTCAGCTGTGAATGGAAAATCGATAGAAGATAATACCTATGGGGAGATTGTAGGGAATCACTGTGGATATTGAGTGAGTGAGAGCGCTAGAAGACTTTGAAGTAATAGAGATTGTTGATGACAACAATCCCTACCCCATACTCTTAGGAATTGATTGGGCCACTGACATGAATGGGGTGATTAATCTAAAGAAGCGCAAGATGATTTTTGAGAAGTCTCTGCGCATAGTTATACCTTTGGACCCTATTGAAGAATCATGTTATACAAAGCCGGTGTGTGACTATGAAAGTGATGATGATTTGGATTGCATCTATAAGATAACAATGTGAAATGAGGACTGGGTGAATCCCACCACGGACGGACGGATCTCGTGGGAGTGTGAAGGCTCCTGTACTTTAGATTCAGATGAGGAAACAAAACAATGGCAGAATCGGTTACATGAGGTGACTACACTGAATTGTAATATGATGACAAGGTCACTGTGTTGCATATCGACAAAAGTAAGAGACTTAGCTACATATGATGGATTAAGTGAGGTAGACACCTTCTTTGATAGATTTGAAAGAGAAGTGCCGGAAAAGCAACGCTTCTAGGATTTGAACTAGGTACTATGCTACACCCACGAGGTGGTGGGGTATGCACGAAGGGAGCTTTGAAGACTGGCAAGCATGTAGGAGGATGATGCACACACGGTTTGGGAAGCTTGAAGTACGATTGGCCGATAAATGCAATGAACGAGATGGTCTGTGCGCACACCTGTCTAGGTGGGTGGAAGGATATGGAAAAAAACCTACATAGATGGACATGAGCTTTGCATTAGGAGATACGGTCAATAAGCATGTGTTCGGGGGCCAAATGTGCTAATGAATCCTCAAGTTGGAATGACAGAATTTGGAGAGAATGATCGCGTAGAAGGTTATCCATGCGGAAGCATTTAATGAGGTGTATGAAGCACTGAATAAGGTATGTAGTGCACAACGAAGTGATTGGGACCTGCGCGTACTAGCAGTTTTATGGGCTTATAAGACAACGTGCAAGAAACTAATGAGACAGACGCCTTCTAGGTTGGCCTATGGAGTGAATGTCGTAATGTAAATGGAGTATACCATGCCTAGTCCATGCATAGTGGCACCCATGGATATGACGGATCGCGGAACCTTGGAAGAAGGGATCGCGCAGTTGGAAGAGCTTGAAGAAGAACACTTGGGATCTGATGAAGAGATTCAATAGGGTGATCTTATGCTCCAAGCACTCATGAATGAAAGAGCTTGGTTGAGGGAGAAAAGCGCCGTGGCGAAAGCAGAAGTCTAGAAGCTTGAGGAAGAAATAAAGAGGGACTTTCTTAATAAAAAACCCTTGGTGATAGAACAGGATGAGTGCAATTACGTTGACAAACTTGGGGACTATCGCCAAGAGTTTATTAGTTTAATGCATTGGATGTGACTGTATGCTATTAAAGAAGTCACAGATGGTGGCATGGTGAAGTTGATGAAGTTAAATGGTGAAATATTTCCAGGAAAAGTAAATGGTAGTCGGCTGAAGCCATATATAGGTGGTTCGGCCACCTAACTAGCTACGAGAAGCATAGTCTTAGTGCTTCAAGTAGTTGAAAGGAGGCGTGGGACTATAAACTACTATGCCCAAGAACTGTGTACAAGAGCGAAGAGTCACAGGGTCTGTGATAGCGGAAGGGTGGAAAGTGACCATTGTAGTCACTATTCACGATGTGATGCTTGGTTTGAGACCAAATGGAGCAGGTGAAAGGCATTTAAGGCAAACTTATGGGCTAGATTTGGGAAAATCTGCTGCCAAGGGAGCATTAATGAATCGGATTTAGGGGGAATAGTTGAATTCGAATTCAAAAGGCACTATAAATTGCAAAGGGCTACCCAACAAGCAACACTTGGCTATTTGAGAATCAAGCTATTGTGCACCCAGAGATTTATGAACTAGATCTGTTTGATCTTTTGAAGTTGAAGGCATTATTTGAGCACCTACCTGAACCATTGAGAGATTTTTGGAACAACAGTATGACCACACTAATGGAAGCCATGGATATTGGAGAAATGACCGCTGAAGAGGCCGCGCAGGCCATGATGATAGGAGATGCCCCAAAAAGCACCTGGATAGTTGAAGAAATCCCTAAATCGCCACACACGCTGAGATCCAAGAAAGAAAAGATACCTATGGTACTAGTGCACATGTCCCCTCGAAACCCACTGAGAACTAAACTGACCATGGAAGAAAAGGGCAAAATGGTTAATTTGGAAACCAATGAGGAGGAGGAATACCTTGAGGAAATCCTGATCGAAGAGGAGGAGGATGACGAAATGGAGGAAGAAACCTAGGGTGCAAACCCTCTGACCAGGTTACCCACCTATGTTCCTCTGGAAAAAGGGAAATCAAGGGTGCCTAAGGACCTAGATGAGAGAAAAGCTCTCTGCAGACTCTATTTCTCCCCAATGATATCATTTTTGAAGGAGCGCACTTAGGATGGGTGCCGACTCTAAAATTTGAAGACTAGGATCTTGCAGACCATGATAAATTCCCACATCTAGAAACCACAAAGATAATGCGCTTGAAGAAAAATACAGTGGCGGGAGTCATAGAGTTGGATCCACACAAGTGGTTGCAAGGAGTAGAGAAAGTAGGGTTGTTAAACCTACTGTGGGTGTCGCATTACCATCACGCCCCAGTAACTATCCTTGTCATCAAGGAGCTACTCTTCTTGGTGCATGATGGGTGCTTGTGGTTGGAGGAGCCCATCCCCACATGGACCACCTAATTCATAGAATTACCCGACTCCCTTATAAGGGGGAGGACCCAACAGATATTTCGAAGGGTAAGAGCAACAACTTGGCCATTGCGAAGGCCATGAAGGCAAAATTCAAGATGGAGAAAAATAAGAGAGGGTAAGCGATCTCCAATATCAACAATAAGGCAGTCAAAGTTGCCACCCAGATACTTGCTGGCAAGGTTATATAAAAGTGCCGTGTGGATGAGGTGCCCATGCCGATGATAGCACTTGCCACACAGTGTGTGAAGGGGGTCCAATTTAACTGGTCAGAGTACTTGTGCAAGGAGTTCCTTGAGAATTTCCACGAGGCACAAGAATAGGGGAAGACCTTCCACTGTGCAAGGCTTCTACCGTCCATAGTGCTAGTGGCTTAGGAATTTCCTGAGGACAGCCAATTGCCCACAATTGCATGGGATCTTCTATAGGTAGTGAAGTATGCTTCGTTGTGGGCACTAAAGACGTGCAGAGGATTCGAGACAGTAAGATATTCTGGGTGTTCATGGAGGTGAACATAAAAATGGGGATTAACTGTAAGCCACTGTTATCTCCCACAGTCTATAATAGTCTACAAAGCTTCATGGAGTTCAAGGAAAACTTCCATCACGTGTATATCAGGGCGCATAAGGACCCCATGAATAAGTGGAAGGATCTCCCGTACCTGGCCACAGACGATGTCATATTCGTCGTACTTGAGTCATGGCCACCAGAGTGGCATGCTCTAGCAATCTCCGTGTTGGAAACAGAGAAGTTGGCTGCACAAAGGAAGAAGGAAGAGGCAAAACTATAGATGATGTAGTTAGCAGAGAAGAGAAGAAAAGAGGAAGTAGCAGCAAAGGCACAGGAGGCACGAGACGCTGCGAAGGCAATAGTAGAAGAGAAGAAGGCAATTGTAGAAAAGCAAAAAGCAGCAGAGGAGGAACGCGAGGGCCATAAGTTGCCATCGCCTGAGGAAAATCCTGAGACAAAGGAAGGTTGTGCACACCCATAGTCAACGTCTACACAGTTGAAGTGCTAGCGCTTGAGAGAGAAGGTGGGGCCGCGGAAGAAGTCAAAATCCTCCAAAACTTCTTTCGACCCAATCACCCTCACTGAGGGGGATCTGCATGACATAGGAGAGATGGTGTGCAATGTCACTATGGAGGCCCTCCAATAGTTCACGGAGGAAAATTAGATGGCATTGGGGGCCCTATAGGCACAGATATAGGAGTTGCAGGTGCGCACTCCTTAGGATGGTACTCTATCGACTAGCCTTGCAGTAGGAATAACCGCAACTGAGGAAGTGTTGCGCGCCTACATGACCAATACTATAGTGTTGTTGGAGGGGGCACTGGCTACAAAAAATTAGGCTGACAAGCCTATGATCAGTGCACTAAAAGGAGTGGAGATCCCCCCACACCAACATCCCCACATACTGCTTCGGGTGAGACCTCAGTCCGCACTCCGCGACTGTTGCTGAAAGGGCCAGTAGTGTAGGGATTTGTTTGGATAATTAACTCTGAACCTAGGTTAGGTTCCCTCAAGCCAACATACATCAATATCATAGTCAAAGGTGTCTGTCCCAATTTCAAATGGTTGTTGTAGATCTAGCAATGTGAATACTGGTGCATGGAAAAGGTAGTTCTTAAGTTCAATGAATGCCTTCTGTTGGGACTTAGACTAGGAAATCATTTCTTTTTCTCCACCCTTGGTAACTTGACTCAAAGTCCAAGTGATATGAGAGAATCCAAACACGAACCTTCGATAAAAATTGGCAAGGACCAAAAGTATGTGAAGCTCTATTACAGTGGTTGGGGTTGGCCAAACTTGAATGACTTGAATCTTAGCTAAATGCACATGCACACCTTGTTGATCCATGATGTAACCCAGATATTGGAACTGGCTCATGCCAAAGGTGCATTTCTCCAAGTTGGATAATAATTTATGTTGTCACAAGACTTTGAAGGACATGATAAATGTATTACAAGTTCTCCTCCCAATTCTTGCTGAAGATGAGGATGCCATCTAGATATACAACAACAAATGAGTTGGTGAAGGCATCCAATATGTCATTCATCGACCTCATAAAAGTTACAGGGGCATTTTTCAGCCTAAAAAGCATGACCACCAACTCAAAAAGGCCCTCCTCAGATTTGAAGGTGGTCTCCCATACATTTGTGGGTTCTATTAGAACCTGGTGATCGCCATAATTCTAATTAATATTTCTAAAGTACTTGGCCTCCTTGAGTTGGTCATGAAGGTCATCAATCTGTGGGATTGGATACATGTTCTTCATAATGATTTTTTAGTGGCTTATAATCAATGCAGAGACTCTAGGTCTTGTCATTTTTCTATACATGTACAATCAGGCTCTCATAAGGTGAGGAACTTGACTAGATGTGCCATTTTGGGAACAAATCCTACATATGCCACTTGATTTCTTCATTTTCCATAATGGAGTGGTGTTATATCAATCCATTTGGTAGAGGTGCCTTGAGAGTCAGATCAATTGAATGCTCGACTCGACAATGTAAAGGTACCCTTGTGGATGAGGAGATGTCCCTGTATTATTCCATGATCTTATCCACTTGATTCTGCTATGTGCAGGAACCCTTCTCGGGGGGCATGGTGTGGCCATGATCTTCCCCTTAATTCGAGAGTCAATCAGAAATAAAAAAATTTCCTAGCCTGGGAGATGATCTTACTACATTTCTTAGTAGATATCAAAGAGATGGTGATAGGCAAGGCTACTTCTGGTATCTTGTATAACTTATTTCCCAAGATAATAATATAGTGCAAGGCATGGACTCATATAGAACATGACGCTTCCACGAGTATGATTGGCCTAATATCAAATCACATACTTCAAGAGGAGGAACATCACTTAGTACTTCATCTATGAAAGACTTGATGTTGTAGGGAAGGTGATAGTGTTGGCTGACACGAATATCTCATCCTTGGTGGAGACACCTGATAGTGTATGGTTGTGGGTGTGGTGTGGTTGGTAGGCCTAACTTACTAACGAATTCTATTGAGAAGAGTTTATTTTGGCTCCAATTGTTGACAATAAACTTTAGTGGAGACCTATTCACCCACATTTGTGAGTGGAAGAGACACTCCCCTTCCTCTAGATCTTTGATCTCAATCTTCCAGATCTTGGTGGTTGCAATGGTGGTGTTGGGCTCTACATTGATAATATTGTTTCCTTTTTCATTCCCCTTTTCAGGTTCTAACTCAAAGTCAAGACTTTCTTATGAGTTTGAAGCCTTCAATTCGGCCACCAATGACTTCTTGGTGCGACACTCACTTGTGTTATAAGTGGGGCTCTTGCGGAACTCACACCACTTCCCTATGTCCTTCTTCATCTTCATGGTATTATTATTTGTTTGTGTCTTTGATGGGTTGACCTGGGTCACACCCTTTGGATTTTTCCTTTATTCTATGGTTTGGGGGATCCTTTTCCTTGCTTCGTATTCACAAATCCAAAGTATCGCTTCTTATTTTTAAATTTTTGCTCGATCTTGACAACATATTGGTATGCGGCACCATGCGTGGAGATGTCTAGGAACTCCATCCTATCCTAAATGTATTTGTGTAAATAGTTGTGGTACTTGAGTGCCATATGTTGTTCAAAATCATTGACACCAAACTTTATGCGAAGGGTAGGAAAGATATTTGTGAACTTCGACATGTCTTGGTCCCTTCCTTGTCACAATGTGCTCCATTTTATGTACTTATATTCATAGATCCCAACAGGGTAATATTGTTCCTTGATGATAGCTTGGAAAGAATTCCAAGTGGGTGCATCTAAAAACAGTGAGGGTTCCTTCTTGTCCCTCTGCTCACAATAAGTTTCTCATCAGTCCTTGACGTGGGGGGGGGGGGTTTGAGGAGGGAAAAAGTAATATTTTCCCTATTGGAAAAATCATCAACCAAAAAATAACCTTCCAACATATTCAAGAATTTATCTACAACGTTTGTGTCTATCTAGTATTTAAATATAGGGATATCAAAGTTAAATTGTACCTTGAAGGGGTGTTGGGAACGGGTTCCCCCAAGAGTAGTTTTGGGGCTAAAAGCCCATGTTTTCGGACAATTTTGTAATAAAGTTTTAAAGTGTTTGAATTTTGTGGTTGCGGGGTGCGAAGGTGTCAAGATTCATAAAGAGTTGTCCACCCTTATTTTTTAAAGTGTCAATTCAGGTGTAAAGACCTACCCAAGGTCCAAAGACCATGGGATTGTATAAAAAGGAGCTAAGTAAGCTCTAAGGAGTTAGAACAGTTAAGGAGCGAAGAGCAAGTAGCAAAGTAGAGTGGAGAAGTCTAAGTGTTTTCGGGTCTTAGTGTAGGTAGAGGCTCTGCAGCTGAGTGTGTAGAGGCCTAGGGTAGAAGTCCACAACTAAGTGCATGGACCCCTGTAGTTGTGTGGCAGGGTGGATAGAATCTGCATTAAACTAGAAGGTATCAATAAAGAGAAGTATTATGCAATTACTGTGTATTTAGTCTCTGTTAATGCATATGATTATATTGTGATCTTGGTTTATAGTACAATGTTTATTTGATGCTCGAATGTATGTGATTATATCTATTATTTGAATGCAAGTAAGAATATCAATCTACGCAATGATAAATGTAATTGATTGGTATAATAAGTAAGACACTTGAGATAACTTGGGAAGCTATACAATACATCGTTATAGAAGCACGAAAGTACCTGAACCACTGGTTAGGGCTACGCGAAGGTCAATTGTGCTCCTTCACGGAGGTACTGAAGGGTAGGATAGAGGGTAGATCGATAAGCCCTAAGGCTTAGCAACCTGCACGATGGCAGGAGCACGAGGTATAAACTGACATCATGACCATCTCAGTGTGTGGAAACTTGATTCCAGCATCGTCCCATACTTCTTTGAGTGAGACTTCGGTCCACACTCCACGTGCTTATGCCAAAAGGGCCAGTAGTGTAGGGATTTGTTTGACTAGCTAACGTTGAACCTGGGTCAAGGCCCCCAAAGCCAACAAATGGTTCTGTTGCCAGGACCAGAATCTGCATGAGAGATGTGTGATGTCGTATCATTTGAATCCAACTAAGAAAGTGATCAAAGGCTACTTGGATAGGAAGATCCATGAATTCACAACGCAGGAAACAGGAGTCCACGGCTGACAAAGGTTGGCTAGACAGGTGGATCGCGAAGCTAGCGGATAGCCAAGGAAGGTGGAAGCTTGATGGTCCTATTTTCTGGACCTTAGAGTCAGTGTAGAAACTGGAAGCCTCTAAGGATAAGATCACTCGTGTTGTCAATCATTGGCTCAATTGTATCATAGGAGGGTTTGTGATTGAATTCATGGTCAATACCTCAATCAGTTATAAAAGTGGAGAAACGCTTTTTCAAAGGTCCATGAGGTAAGTATTTGAAGTCTTTAAATAATTGGATTAAGATGTTATTGTGTGAAAGGCGGGTTATGCAGCTACCTTGATGTTTGAAGCTACGTGAAGTGGAAAGACTTACAGGAACGAAGAAAGAAAGGGTCCTAAATATAGCTCACTGATTTCACCTCCTTTGAGTGACAACACGGGAGTAGCACAGACTTCTCCGTGAAGTGCAGTTTAGTTGATAAAACAAGGGTTCCGGCGACTACCACCTCCACCTACCGCACTGCCACATTCACCACCATCACCTGTGACTTCACCCACACCACCACCACCTCCACCACAATTCAACATGGTGAATTCAGAGAAGATTCCATTTTTAAGGGCTTGGGAAATGAGGACCCAAACTAGTTCTGGTTCATTATAAATGCTTTATGGGAAACTCAAGGTGTTACAGACGATCACATGAAGAAGGCGATATTATTTAGTGCTTTGCAGGATCACCCGCTAACTTGGTACACCAAGTTCTCTAATGATAACCCAAACATTGCACTGGCAGAGATCCAGACCATGTTGAATAAAGAGTTCAATAGACCTAAATCTGAGGTGCAGTCAATTGTGGGGTTCAAGGAAATTGTGATGAAATCCGGTGAGACCCCTTGGGAGTTGGATTAAAAATTGAAGTGTAAAATCTACGAAGCTAATATGAATTTAATAGATGGGCATCACTGTGAATGGTTCGTGGCTTCGCTCCTGCCTCACCTAAGGGTTGCACTGTCACAATAGAAGATTAGAACTTAGGAAGCGGCCTTGGAGATTGTAATAAGGCTGCATGGAACACCGATGCAAGATCTGAGTCTGGGGGTTTAGCAGATCCATGCGTAGTTGCAAAATATTTGACTTGAAAGGCAAAGTCTGATGCAAGATAGAACAGTTCAGCCAGAGGCACATGAAGAGATATGGTGCCTGAAATGAAAAGGTCAAGGGCATGACAAAGATCACTACCCAGTCTTTGTGAACTATATTGTAGGATAAGGACTGATGCCTTTGAGGCTGAAAGCCCAAGCAGGGCTAAGCGCGAGGCTTGCGTTGTGGTGCGCTATATGTCAGGTAGCCAGGAGACATGCAACTGATAATTATCATTTGCTGCAGAAGTTTGTACAAACACCACAACAACTATTCTAAAACTTATATAGGTCGGTAGGGCATGATGAGCGCAATTGCTAAAGTTGTGAATTGATGATGGATAAAACACCTACCTATAGAGTTCAGGTAGAAACGTGGCCTCCTGACCAGGGCACTGGGATGGCATGGATAGGCATTCAGGGGTGCGGATGAGGCCGAGGCGGAGGAGGACCTGGTAGAGGTTGAGGATAGCTGATCTGTTACAATTATGGAGGACCAGGACATTATGCCCATGAATGCACTAACCCAACGTGTCTGTCGTGCAAATATTGTACTCAGTTTGATCATGAGATTGAGGACTGTCCTACACTGATAGTAAGGATATGCAAAAAATGGGTGCTATGTCTGCAGCTGACTTAGAACCTGTAGATGATGAGGGTTGAGCCTTGCAAAGAAGATATGGATGTGAATATAGTGTTCCAAAGTGGAATTGCAATGGGTGACGATAAGGGGAAACAACCTGAAGATAACACGTGGGTTCACAAAGCTCCAGAGAAGGAGGTTGAATTTGATTTGGATTGCACACA
Source organism: Pinus taeda (assembly GCA_000404065.3). Classification (NCBI taxonomy): domain Eukaryota; kingdom Viridiplantae; phylum Streptophyta; class Pinopsida; order Pinales; family Pinaceae; genus Pinus; species Pinus taeda. The sequence continues at coordinate 49,115 of APFE030753281.1, forward strand.
CGAAATGTTCATGGAAGTAAAGAAGAGCTTCACTGAGGCCTCTTCCTCAGGGAGTCAGGATAAACCTATTCAGGAAATGGACCCTTCTATGCTTACAACCTTTCTAGAGACCTGCATCAAGCTACTGTGCAATAGCAAGGTTGTTAATGGGTTATAGGAACTTATAAATAGATGCGTTGAAAACACTCCAAGTGAACCGCATGTGTTACAGAAGATTGGTTAGCATAAGGAAAGGATAGGACGTGAGATGAGAGTGAACACGGAGATAGGAGAATATGAAATGGATCAAGTTATTCTAAATCTGGGATCAGACGCGAACGTTTTTCCAAAGAAAACTTGGGAGCGGATGGGGAGACCCACACTACAGTGGTCTTCACTTCAGTTAAGGATGGAAAATCAGTAGAAGATCATCCCCATGGGATGGTTACAGGGAGTAACTGTAGATATTGAAGGCGCAAGTGCATTGGCTGATTTTGAAGTAATACAAATTATGGATGATAGTAACCCCTACCCTACACTCCTCGACATTGATTGGGCTATTGACATGAATGGGGTAATCAACCTAAAGAAGCTAAAGATGATATTTGAAAATAAATTGCTTCACGTAATAGTACCCATAGATCCTGCAGAAGGATCACCCTTTACTGAACCAGTCCGTGATTATGAAAGCGATGACAATTTGGACTACATATATAAGATAACGACTTGAGACCAAGATTGGGTGAATCTGACAATAGATGGATGAATTACATGGGATCGTGAGAGTTCCTACACCTCTGACTCAGACAAAGAATTAGAGCACTGATAGAATTAGCTACATGAAGTAACTACCTTGAGTTGTAACATGATGACCCGGTCACTGCGTTATGTGTCGTTATAGGTGTTGTCACACAGTATTTTTCCCTAGAAGTTATCAGAAGAAGGAAAAGATTGAGGTAACTACAAACTAATATTTTAAGTATAGGCTTTAGCCAACCTATGACTTAGAGAGGGCTCTTTCTTTATGTTTTGGCTTTGTTTGCTAAGATTTAAGGCTAGTTCTTAAAGTTCAGAGGGATTTTGGATTTATATTGGAAGTTGGATAGTGGAATCCTTAAATAGATGGATAGAGTGGTGTCTCTAGCTATTGGATTATGGAGTCAAAGAAGGGCGGAAAAACTGGGATTAGATCATTAAAGGGAGTGTTCAATGGTCAAGCTAGTAGAGTGAAACACAAGTTTTCTGGTCGAATGGGTGAAATGATCTTAACTAGGGTGAGAGGGAACTTAATAATCCTAAAACCCGGACTAAAAGGAGGAATAGAAGATGATCATGAGCAAAGGGCAGTTAAGAATCCTTTACTACATACCAAAGGGGAGCTACCTGAGCTAAGGAGCAATCAAGAATTCCTTAACTTAGATAATTTAGCAGAAAACATACAAAATTCTTAATAGTCAAAATGGAGTGCAGTGAAGCAAGTTCTGAGATATCATTCCATATTAAAGAATTTATATTTCAAATACATTTAAGATTACGGAAAAACTTTTCAAGGAAAGTGAAAACACAAAAGAATATACTTGTCTGTATTTCACACTACACATGAATCCAGTGAAATGTCTTTTCTTTATTCAATAATCCAGCTTGCTGGTCCAACAGTGATACAATAGCTTAGAGTCTTTGATCAATAAAAATATAGAAATGTCTACGAATCCACCCTACATACTTCGAATTGACATGAAGTATTTATACAAAAAAGCATTACAAAATATCTCAAAACAACTTGAGATTTAATCTAGGAAATACAAATATCTTCTTGCAAGAAGATAAAGACAACTAATGAACTATTTCATGTTGTCCCTTTTATTAAGGTTGTGCTGGCCTTTATTGTTGAAGTGTAGGATTTTAATCTGGCTTGCAGTTGTGGAATTTCATGCTAGAGTCTGGTTTACTTTCATATTTCAGCTCATACCCTTTCACCTGTTTTACCTGGCTGCCTTCACTATTACTGTGTAGTAAATTTCTATTGTAAATTTATCACAATAAATCTGTCATTTTCTCCCACCATTCTGCATCTGGTAATTTCACATTCACCATTCTCCTATAGATTTCATCAGCCTCAGTATACTTTGCAAAATTTGGTTTGGTGAGGAACAAATGTTTTACCTCATGCTCAAGGAAAAACAAGTCTTCAAAGGTGTCATACAATACTTTGCCTATTGGCAGGACTTTTATGGATGAAGAATTGGCTTGTTCCTTAGCCAATTTTCTAAGTCTATCACCATAGTCAAATTTTGTCATTAGTTTATCATTGATGACCATAGGACTGGGCAGACCTTTCCCTCAAAATCTGGAATTTAGCCTTGAACTATCAATGGCTACCTGCATATTGTGGCACTTTTCTTCCAAATTAAGCATAAGGTTCCTTTTAGAAAGGACCTTCCATATTTCTAAAATGGCAGCATTCCTATCTTCTATATTTAGCTCTTGGAGCTCATATTTGATCTTGCTGTTGAGGAAGGGGATGAGTATATTTGCATCCTCTGGCTTATTTCCTAATTCCTCCTTCACTTTCTGGATAGCTTCTGTGGCTATCATTACCAACTCTGTTTGTTCAAAAATTACTTGGATTGATGGCCAAATGTCATTGACAGAGTCAATGCTATTTTCCCACAACATTTCTTTGGTTTGTCCAAGTGGTTTCTCCAGTGTTAAATCCTTCTCCAGGATTTTTATTCTCTCACCCATTCTCTGGGCCCTTTATGTTTCTTCTTTCTGCTTTAGTTTGGCAAGTCTACAGTCTGTTTCCAAACTTGCAACCTTTTCTCCTAACTTGTTCGTTTCATTAGCCTGGATAGAAATGTCTTCCATGGCTTTGACAAGTTTTGCTACTTTCTTTCCTGATGCACCTGCTGCTGATGTAGACTCTGTTGTTTCTAGTAAGGTTGTTGCAAGTGGAGTTGTAGGTGCCAAAGATGCTACTAGTGTGGATGGAACTACTGTGGAGACTGTGGGAATAACATTTGTTGAAGAGGTGGCTACATCTACCTTTTTTAATTGGATCAAAGCATCCAATTCTGTTTCAGTCTCTTTAAGTTGGTCATTCAATTTCAAGACCAAGTCCATTAGTTCTTCATGCCTTTGTTGGGCCTCTAGGACTTCTAGTGCTTGTGGATGTTATAGCTGAGGTATTTTTAGTTGTTTCTTTAAAGCAGCTATGTCATCGTTCTTCTTTTTGATAAGTTGTTCTGTAGCTTTTATATCCTTGGGATCGTGTCCCAATTCAATTACTAAGTCCTCTAAGGACTTGATCATTATGTCCTTGGCCTGTGACGAGGCCTTCTCCAACTAGAATTGTGCTGAGATGTTGTTCAGGGATTTCTTTAGCTAATGGGTAGCTATGGCCTTACCTATAAGGGTGGGGTATATCATCTCTCCAACCTGTTTGTGTAGCTCAATATGGTCTATGGGATGAATATCCCTTACCAACACTTCAAAACCTACTCTTTTGAAATCTGATGCTATCTTTGGATGTTGGATTGTAGGCTTCATAAAGGTCATCTGCAGCTTCCCCTATTTAATGTCAAAGGCTGACATTAACCTTGTTTGATTGGTAGGAGTCAGCTTTAGATATTGTGCATATGTTTGGGCCTTAAGCCTCTCATTTATAGCCTTGATTTGTTTATACCTTTCCTTGATATCTTGGTCTTTGTCAGCTAGCATTCTGAAAGAAGACACTTCAACACCGAGCTGCCTTTCCAAACTCTGAGTTTGTGATGTGGAAGGCTCTTGCATGCCTCTAGATGGAGTTGCAGGCCTACTTCTTTTTGCTCCTGTATTAGTGACTTCAGCCGAGTATTCAGTAAACTCTTGTTCAGAAGCTGGATTTAGCCTTTGCCTCTTGTTTGATTCTTGTTGCAAATTAGAGGTGGCCATTCCTAAAGTGGAATTTCCTTCTCTGTTTCTTTTTGGGATCTTTTCCTCATTTTGAGGAGTTTGCATGACCGGAGGGGTTCTCAAAGTAGTCTTTGGTTCTCTTGGTATCTGTAGAAAAGAGTTGTCATCAAGCTGCTTTTCTAAATCAATAAGAACATTCTCAACATCTACCTTAGTGTTGTCCTGGTCTACTAGGGTACCTTCCACCCATTTTGTCTGATTTGCATAAGCTTCTATCCTAGGTATGGAATGGTGAATGAAAGGTCCTAGCTTGAACTTTTGTCTCTTCTTTGTGATGAATTTCAAAGGATCATATCTCCAGACAAAAATTCTTTGGAACTTCATATTCTGTAATATCAAGTCTGCCTCTTGGCCAGCCTCTCTAGAGTTGCATATGAAGGGGCCTAGTTGGTGTTTTATTTTGAAATTGGCCTTCTTCTTGGCATTGACAAAGTTTATTTCATCTGCATATATAATTTTCCCATAGTATTCTAATGCAAACAACCTCATTGGGAGGTATCTTGGTAGCTTTTATGGTGCTAGCATGAAACCATAAATCTTGATTTCTGTATGTTTCTGGTAAAGGTACCAGTCACCAACTTTGGTCTGTTTAGATAATTAGAGGACTCTCTTTATTTCTGGACTAATTCTTGGAGGAGGGATTCTAGTCAACATTGTCATGACTGGGTGTACAAATAAATCAATAAAATCAGAGTAAGAGTATGGAGACTAGTATTGGTGGATCAATGGGGTCTAAAAAATGACTGACTTGGGCTGACCCTTGGTGTCCAGCTTTTGAAGGGTGAATGGGAACTTCTCTGATTGATAATATAAGAACATATGGTATAGAACTGAGGAGTACTTGAAAACCCTTTCATTGCCCATTCTTGTGAACTACTCATGCATTCTGTTAGCTATGAATGTGGCAAAGTCATAAATGGTTGCAGGAGGTTGTCTTGGGGTATAGATGGACATGAAAGTCAGGATAATTTCATCAATGTACTCACTTGTGGAGTAACCCAAAACACAAGATATCATGGCTACAATATTTCGGCCCCAAGGGGAAAATATAGCTGCTACGTATGGAGGGGGGTATTTAGGGATGTGCTTCTCTTTTATGATGAAGGTTTGGAGCAATTGGGCCAATTTTGCAGAGCTGAATTTAGGATATAAGTCCAACAGGTCTCCAATTGAGAGGGGAGTTAGGTTTGGCCCTGGTTGGAGCTGCAGTATCTCATTGATGGACTCAGCAGCGATGGTGAAAAGGACCTTATGGTCATGAGACATGATGGTTCTGTGATTGGGGACATAGCAAGCATAACACATATGCACAATTTCAAGAAAAATGTGGACTTGGGGGAACTGGTACTTGGGCAAATTTGACCCCGAAAGGCCAATTTCATCAGCATGGTTCAGGAACTTGTCCCTACTTTGGCAATGTACTTTGAGAAAGAGCTCTATAATAGTGGTATCTTTTATTTGGAAGTATCTTTAGCCAGGGGAAGGTGGTCTCGGTCTAAATGAGGTGTAGTGATAGGCCTCACATCCATTGCAATTGAGGCAGTCGTACTCAATTCTTATGGATTTGAGTGTGGGGAGGAATTCAGAGTTTTTAGGGCAATGGAGGCTTTGCAGTTTGTTTATGGTTTACAATGTTAAAACATAGGTGAATTTAATCTTTTTACTTAGTTAACAATGTCAAAGAGGGCGAATTGACTTGGAATTTGACAATGGAGATGGAATTCCACGGTTAAATACCTGGAATTTGGGTGAACTTAACTGTAAATGGGTGGTTGAAGGCGGCTACAGAGTTTCGTACGGTACTGGTACGAATTGGTGAACGAGGTGGACTGTTTGTAGCGTCTGTTGAGCAATGACAGAGACTTATGAGCAATTAGGCCATTTGCAGTGGTTGCAATGACATTTTAAGCTCTTAAAGGGAAAATGCGCAAAAAGAGTGAAAAGAGGGGTAAACTGGCTTTTATGTGGGAAAAGGTTAATTTTGGTAGGTTTCACTATTTGATGAATAGTGACAGTTTTTAGTTGGAAGGGGAAAGTGGTTTAGGAGGTCCATCACACTGCTTTTGTGGTGCGGGCAGTATTTGGGAGGGGTCACCTGATTCCATTCAGCGCTTGACACATAGCATTGAGGGCTAGGGGGAAAACCGCCTTATTGGGTGAGTAACGGGCAGACGTCGGGCCGACCCGATATGCTTGTGGGGCATTAGATGTAGAGGAGGGATGATCAATGATGATCGAGAGAAGGGAGTTGCACGAGGGTGAATGATGTGATTTGATGGTGGGCCTAGGGACTTAGTCATCGGCGGTATGAGATTAATTTAGAGCTTAATATCATAAGGGACCTTTTAACACAGGATTTAAGGACTAAGTGTTACACAAAAATATCGTCACCTTGATTATTTGTAGCCAGTATGGGTCTATCACCACCTATACCAGCCTCCTAAGCAAGTCTCAGACCTCAACTCTTCAAAACAAGCTTTGGAAATGAGAGAAAGACATCAAAAAGCAATGTAACTCTGGTTCCGCACTTTCTCTCACTTTTGCCTGCGGGCCCGCACCCTTTGTTCAAATTACCTGCGTACTTATACGCTCTGTATGTAAAGGGGAGGGTGCGTACCCCTGTGAAAGTCAAAAGGCGCAATTTTTATCTTAAAAAACTCACTTTGGGTTAATTCTAGATGATTCTAGAAGGAATTTTGACGTGGATTGTTCGCTCCAAAGTGGTTCATGCATCCAAAAAGAGAAGGAGTAATCCCTTGTTAGGAGGAGCTATCCCTTTGAAGGAGGATTCTATCCCTTTGAAGGAGGACCTAGTAACTGCCCTCCATTGCACTATCAATTGAGGCATTGGGTTAGTGGCTAG